>WNYA01003828.1:7136-22262 GCA_019512145.1 Engystomops pustulosus
CCTCATTGCCCAATGATAGGCAACTTTCATGTCTGCCTATAACATAGTACCAAGTAGCATTAGTCGGCAGTCTATCCCCATGACCCTTACCGTTCCTATGACGTGTAACTAGTAAGTAGATTTATTCTGCATATCCATAGATAATAACTGCTACTTCTATCTGTAATCTGCAGTCATTTTGTTGTTGGATACCTAAAAGACAAGACTCACTGCCCCCCCTCTGCATAGATGTTATATGTACTCTGAAACCTCTCTGATTTTCTGTCCTGTTCATAGCAAGATGGAATTCAACTGAGATTCCAAAGTGAAAATCAGATTAAGGCTACATTCACACTAACGTATGGGGGGCGTATATACGGCCGACGTATATACGGCCTATATACGTCCCCCATACACTTCTATGGGCGCACGGCACCCTACGGGAGCGGTACGGTGCAGCACACGTGCGGCACCATACCGTTCCGTACCCGGAAAAAAGATAGGACCTGTCCTATCTTTTCCCGTAATACGGCGCCGTGCGCCATAGGTTGCTATGGAGAGGGGCGGGGGTGAGCTGCGCTCACCTCCTCCTCCTCCTCCTCTCCCCGTACACTGCCGTTGCCCGCTACGGTACGGTACGGGCGGGCAACGGCAGTGTGAATATAGCCTAAGAGAGTAGGAGGAAGGGTTATAAATGCTCGGTAAGGGCAGAAAGACTTTTTCCTCTGAGAAGATATAACATTTCTTGTAGGCACATTTACTATTGATTTATACAAGTAGGATGAAAAGTGACAATTTAACAGAAGACCAAATCTGTCTATTTTTGTGTCCCTGTAAGTCATGTGTCAGGATAAAACTGGCTACAGAACTTCAGTATAACTATGACCTCCATATATACTGTACATACCTACACACACCCCTATACAGTATATACACACCACAAGTACAATACAGTTTTATGGAAATGGTGCACTAATTACAACATCTAATTACCCAAAATGTACAGTTATATATGCACCAAATATATGTAACCCTTATGGAAGCTATAGTTGGGGTTGACATTTAGTACCTATGTTTAATATTTGAAATGCTATATTGTCTTCTACATAGCCTAAGAATCCTTAATGTTATATGTTTCCATTATTGATTTACCTAATATCGACTTGCACATGGTCTTCTGTTATACAGTATATCCCTTGAATAAATAGTTGTGTGTTTCTAGTGACAGTATGCTGTATGTATAAGGAACACTTTTTTATTGGTAAGTGTTTGGTTGGTTGATGTTTATACATTATACTTATACTATACTCACATATATCCACATATGCATACATTGCATACATTACATACAAACTTACCCAATACACACATTTATACACACATATTACACTCACACTATAGACACACATACACATATATATTATATTTATGTGTATACATTACACTCACAATACTGAATAAACAGACACAAATCACACTCACACTACTGTATACACAGAAATACATTACACTCACACTATAGACACATACGTGCACACATACACATATATATGTGCACGCACTTACATTGCACGCACACATTTATATATTTGTGTATATATATAATATATGTGTGTATAAATTACACTCACACTATAGACACATATGTACACACACATATACATATATATTATATTTATGTGTATATATTACACTGACGCTACTGTATACACAGACACATTACACTCACACTATAGACACATTTGTGCACACATACACATACATATATATATGTATATACTGGGGTCCGGAGCGTGACAGGGCGACAGGGCCTTCCATATTTAAAGGCAGCAGTATTAGGATTGGTATAAGGTAGATCAGCAGTCTCTTACCTGGGGTCCACACAAGGGACCCTATGGCTCTTTACACATGTTCTGCTAGTGTTGCTTTCATAATGCAACGCCAGTGCATGGGGGGCAGGCCTTGGTCCGATCACATCCAGGGAATTGCATGTGATTGTTAACCAAGCATTTTAACAATACAGGCCCCCGGGATCTAGTTACCGATCACATGCATTTCCCTTGGAACGCATATGTTATTGGTCCTAAGCCACCCCCCTATGCGTTAGAGTTATCAACACAACGCTAGCAGAATGTTTGACCTATATGTTGAGAGATCTTAAAATATAGGCTGTAAAACCAAAAATGTCATTCCTACTGGGCGTCTGTTTACTTGGCCTGAGTCCGTAATTGACTTTTGTTCCACAGGAAACGATCCCCATAGCTGATTCTCTTATTTTTACTCTAAATGCCCTTCCCTTAAGTGAGTTTCTAGGATTTTGATGACCTATCCTATCAGATTGTTAGGGGTCTGAACTCCTGGCACCCCCATATCGGCCAGACTTGGCCTCCAGCGCAAATACTACTGTGTATAGGATGTGGAGCAAGAACTAGTGGCCGTACCAGGGTATTGCAGCTCATCTTCCATCCACTTAAATCCTGTATTAATTGTAGATCCTCAATACCAAATTTTAATAAAATCCTTTAAAAATGTTCCATATAACGACTTTAACCTTTGTAGTAGCTAAATATTAGCTTTTTAGACATAATTATTATCTTTTTTGCACAGAATGTACAGAATATTCATGACTTTGAAGTAATTTTGGAAATACTTGATGTTATATACAAGTTTTCTTAGTTAGTGACCCCCCCCCCTCCCACAGAGCAGACCCTGGCTATATGTATTATGTATTACCAAAGTCTAAAGATAAAGCCACATTCCTATTACAGTATTTCTGTGTAATTCAACAAAAGCCGTTGTCTTAGAAGTTAACTGAGGCTTAAAATGTTAATTAGAAGATCCGTATAGCATCAAAGCCTCCGTATTATCACATTCATTCTTACCCTGCATGTTCCATATACATCTATTACACTGCTGTCCACCGCGGATCTCACCCATGAAATCGAGGTAAGATTCAGGTGCCACCATGGTGCCCCTTCATGCTGATAGTGTAATAGGATTTATTTTATAAGCAGTAACTGTCTGTATTTAAAGGATATCTGCCAGATTTACTGATGGTAGATGTCCCAAACTTACTTACTCATCACCTCTGTTAGGGGATGACCTCAAAATTCCCAGGACATCAGAATTCTTTTAACAAATACTTCATAAAAATATTCAAATGAGCTGGAGGTGCTCCGGGCTACGTCACCTGAGCACCTCTCGGCTTCCACGCCTTCTAACATATGCCCCTCCAGGCTGCCATGAACACACAGGGGGCGTCATATACTAGCCGGCGGTGGAGCTGACAGGTGCTTGGGTGACATAAGCCCGGAGCGCCCCCGGCTTTGAATATTTTTTTTTTTTTTTTTTAAGAATGCTGATGTCCCAGGAGATACCAATAGCAAGGTCATTCCCTGACAGACGGGACAAGCAAGTAAGTGTGGGACATCTACCATCAGTAAATCAGAGTAAATCAGAGTTCAGGAGAATAATTCAAGCTTGCGGGCTGGCGACAAGGTCCATAATCAGAGACAACTCCATTCACATGCCAGTAAGGGGTTGGCCACTCCTTTACATCAATTGTTCAAACGCCTTAGGCCCCTTTCACACACTATACGCATGTTTTTGACGTATTCAATGGGCTTTATCAAACTTGCATTTTTTTTCACGCACACATGCAGATTATTTTTTAAAGTGCATCAAACTCTCAGCAAGTCAGCATGCTCTACCTTTGCAAGACACACATAAAAGACACTCCATACAACTCTATAGAGACACATAAAAATGCATTGCACTCTGCAATTTTTTTTGCATTAATCAATTGCCATACAATTTACAAGCTTTATCTGCACATGAAAAACGCATTGAAATGCTTGGAAAACGTTAATGAATCAGATCCAAAAACTGATGAAAATCATAGGCAAAAAAGTCAGTTTTTCACACTCTGCAATCTGACGTGATCTGCAATGACAGTGTGAAAAAAGCCTTACTGCCTTGTAGATAATCCCCGAATGTTTATCAAGTGATTCAGCAATACTGCTACTTACTTTTGTACTGTGTGCAGACCCTCAATGATTCTTTCTTTACATCAGAGCTCTGCTGAATAGGTGGACCTGCTGCAGTCAACCAAAAGAGGAGGAGACGTATAGAGCTCCTCACCTTCACTTCAGTGTTAAACTCTCCTCCTTCTTGACTTTATACAAACAATTTACATCTCACTTCAAAATTGATTGGGATATGAAAGAGACAATAAATTGGAAGGTATTACGCTGCTTGACAATATTCGAGTATTGGTTTATTAGGTCACTTGCTGATGACAGGTTCCCTTTAAGAAATATTTATGTATGTTTCAATTTTTAAAAATCTACTAAAACCTAATAAATCCTCAATACATTTTTGTATCCCTGTTGGTACTGAAACAAAGAATAAGAGAGTGGTGTCATTTGAAGTGCACATTAAAGAAGGAGCCCACAAGAAAATGGGACAGAAAAACGTGTTTTCACCACTTTGGACTGTTTTTCCTGGTTCCCAGTACATGTTGTGGAATATAAAATAAAAACACTAGGAAGTACAATTTGTTACACAGGAAACAGTCCCTCACACAGTTCTCTAAATGGAAAAATTCAGAAGTTAAAGATTTTTGAAGGTGAGGAGGATAAAATGGAAACACAAAAACCAAAATGTCATTAAGGGGTTAACAAATGCCATCCACTGATTCTGACGTAGTTTGTATTTCCTCTCTAGCCCCCAACATTCCTAAGTAATCCATGGAATTCTGTTTGGAACTTTACTGTAAGATGGGTGGAGCCAGGCTTTTTGCGTCAGCCAGCTCCTCCCATTTGACTGTAGAGAGCCTAATTAGCAGGTGTGGAATGTATCCTGAAACTATGCTATATCGAAATAACATAGTGGGTTTGTTAACTTATACTTGATCACAGGGTCTGATGTGAAGAAGACAATTGCCAGCCCTAAGATCCCCGGGACAACGCTCAGCACAGATATTAGGATTCAGCTGGTATTTTTGTAGCACTTCAGACCTTACACTCTGGACCGGTTGGTTAGAGGTGAAAATAAGAAGATTAATCTTTGAAATATAAAACAGATCCTTTATTTTAGCTGCCATCAGGTTTTATAATGATTGCTCTCCTGCATGGAAATCTCATTTGTATGATTCAAAAATTCATTGACTTAATTAGGCTGAAATGAATGTTGAATGAGAAGAAGGCATCGATTTATAAATGTCATGATTTAATTCAATTGATTGGAAAAATACAAAGTAAAGCAAAGGCAGACTGGATATGAAAGTGGTTTTTGATGTCTGAACAAACCCTTTAATCTATTAAAGGGGTTGGCCTCTTTACCATATGTTTTTTGGATTATTTGTGTAGGTGTGTGTGGAGGGCAGGATATTAGGTCATTTACCAACAAATATCTATTAAACAGGCAGCACGGTGGCTCAGTGGTTAGCACTACAGCCTTGCAGTGTTGGGGTTCTGGGTTCAAGTCCCATCCAGGTCTATGTCCTCTCTGTTTTTCCATGGGTGTCCTCTGGTTTCTTCCCACACTACAAAACATACTGGTAGGTTGATTAGATTGTGAGCCCCATTAGGGACAGGGACTGATTTGACAAGTTCTGTGCAGCGCTGCGTAATCTGTGTGCGCTACATAAATAAAGGAGTTATATTATTATTATGTTCTGCTCCGCTTTCTTGATATGTTACGTGAAGCCCCCTGTCTTTTACCTCCTCAGCCAGACAGTCCTGTCCATAAAATGGCCTGAGGTGGAGGGTCATGTGATCTTATCTGTGCATGAACAATCTCCCTGCCAGGACCTTCTGGAAGTATTCCTGAATATAAGATTATGATCCCGGCAGGATGTCTGGCTGAGAAGATAAAACTTCTCAAACGATCCTGCTCCCAAATGGCTGGTAGGGGTGACATCACATGTAGTGCCCTGTATCAAAGGAAAATTGAACTTTGGACATTTGTGGACATTTGCATATTTCCCCTATGAAAACTCAGCACTTCTTACTTTATTTTACATCAAGGGTTAACTTGCATTAATATATAGTGCATATTCTGTTTGTTATTACTGTATCTGCATGGGCTTGTATAAAGGGATCATGAACATTGAGAGACATTTCTGTGTATCTCTCAGACAAGCTAGTAGTAATTTTTCACATGTATAGTAGACCTGTTTACCAGACAAGCAGACAGCTTGGCCTTTAGAATGACAGGTGCTGTCTGGAAAGTTGTTTACAGTCTAGAATCTTGCTGCCATAGAATATTATGGGGACTTAATGTAAGTCTATGGGAGAATGCCTGGTCATTGTTTTTGTGATAAAATATAACCACTCCTCCCCTGGTAGAAGGTGTATAAGGAGAGTAGTCCCAGTCCTTAGTGTCTTTCAGTTAGGGAACAGAACTTGGAGGAAAAGACTGCTACTCTACCTGAGCAACCAGAAGATGAAGCTGAGATGGGGATACTCTGCCATAGAACTTGGGCTCCAGCCTGTGACCAGGGTACCATGCTTCTGAGAAAGAGATGGACAGCTAACCTAGGCCTTTCCTGAGCATAGAACCCTTCTTCTGCTAAGGAGGAAATTTAAGTCAGACCTTTGATTTTCTTGTATTACTTTGTGCCTGAATTTCTTCAGGAAACTGTTCACTGCAGTCCTGACTCTCTGGACCTATTGCCTATTAGGGTGCACCAGGCCTTATCATCCCTTCCAGAGAGCAGCAACACCTCGACGGTGCCTGGTGGACCAAGCAAAGCGTTGGGGGTCACCCCTATCCTGGGTAATGCACACGTTCATTCCTATCATAGCGCCTCTGCGACCCCTGGTCTCTAAGGTAACTGTGACAGCATCACCGGTGATCCGTCTGTAGCTGAAGAAGTTTTATGGCGTTTTAAGGTGTTACCCAAACTGAGGTTTGTGGTTTGATCCCTGTGAACACGTAAGAAGTATTGGTCACTCATGCTTTCAATAATGCATATGCAAGTTTATTCCTGTCCATAAAATGAATGCTAATGTGGAGGGTCATGTGATTTCTATTCTTTAACAATGGCCCTACCAGGACCTTAATATTATATTCAGTAATACTATTATAAGGTCCTGGCAGGGTGATTGTTCATGGTTACTTAGAGATCACATGAACCTCCATTTTACATTCAGGAATGTCTGGCTGATGAGGTAAAAGACAGGAGACTTTACATATCAAAGTGCAGAACTTTTATTAGATGTGTATTGGTAAGTTACCTAATTACCTGCCCTACACATTCCAAAAAACATGAGGTAAAGTGGCCAACTCCTTTAACTGTGGTTCGGCACAGTTCCCATCTTCCAGGAGGAATATTCCTTTCCATTCCAAGCCATCAGTTTTGTACTATTCCATAATGTCCCAACATCAACCATTTTCTTCTTCAATCTCCGTTGCTTTTGATATTTTTTTTACCTTTCTTTGCTATTTATGGCTCTAGTTAATGGGTTGTATTTGAATATGAAGTAATTACTTACACCACATATACATCTCACAATCAAACCCGTAGGGTATATATCTGCGGAGCAAAGGTACAGCACAATTTGTTGACCCAACAACATTGGATCAATTAATATGGCTGCTGCTTCATCATTTGTATAGGAATACTCAGGAGGGAACTTGGATTGAAAAAGGAAGGTTTAATTTATTTCCACAAACATAAGCAAGATCCTAAGTGATTTCCCAGACGTCTCCCCCACTGGAAACAGTCAAACAAATACAATTATAGCCCTTAATAGGATGTATTCATTATCTAGGAGGAACATCATAAGATCCAATTTATTATACTCGAGTACTGTCTACGTAGTAAAAGAAGATCACGGCTGCTCACTCTTTCCAGTTAAATTAATTATCTGCTTTGTCTGCAGAAGAAGAGGGTCCCAAATTATAACTCATCACAGGGTAGTCTAAAACCAAAATCCTCCAGTGATCAGATGTAAACTTGAAACTGTCAGGGACCCAGGAAGTGAATTTATGGTGATGTATAAATAAATAATTGATTAGTACCTACAAGAATATTACTAGTAATATTAATCCACGTGTAAAAAACTTCTATAAAAACTGTCCCCGTACAGTAGCACAAGAAAATAACAGACAGAATTATACTACTCTAATACTGCACCATAGTAAAAGACATTATAATTACTATTAATATGCCACCCTATGTACAGGAATAGAATAACTATAAACTGTCCCTAGGTATGAAGAATAAACTACATAATACTGCCCACATGTTACAAGAATATAACTACTATAATACGGCCCCTATGTACAGAGAATATAACTACTATAATACCCCCTGCCCCTATTACAAGAATATAACTACTAAATCGAAAAACTGCCCCTATGTTACGTAATATACTACTATAATACTGGTCACACCCTATGGTACAAATATAACTACTATAATACCGCCCCGCTATGTACAAGAAATATTAACTACTAAATAACTGCCCCTATGTACAATGAATAATAACTACTATAATTACTGCCCCCTATGTACAGGTAATATAAACTACTATAATACGACACCCTTGTACAAGAATAAACTACTGATAAACTACTGCCCCTATGTACAAAGAATAGACTATATATACTGCCCCCTATGTACAATAATATAACGTACTATATAGACTGTCTCTATTAACAAAATAACCTACTTATAATACTGCCCCCTATGTACAAGAATATGACATACATACTGCCCCTATGTACAAGAATATAACTACAATTAATACTGCCTATGTACAAGAATATAACTATATAATGTGCCCTATGTCACAAGAATAGAACTTAACTATAATACTGGCCCCCTATGAAAGGAATATAAAACATAATATGCCCCCTATGTACACAAATAAACTACTAACTATGCCCTCCTATGTACTAAGATATTAACTAAACTAAACTGCCCTATGTACAAAAATATAACTACTATAATACTGCTCCCAACTGTACAAGAATATAACTTACATAATACTCCCCCTATGTATGTACAGAAAATAATACTATAATACTGTCCCTAGTATTAAGAATATAACTATCATAATATGCCCCCTATGTACAAGAATCATAATACTATAATATACTGCCCCCTATGTAAGAATATAACTACTATATACCCCCCCGTCCTATGTACAAGAATATATACTGTAATTATAATACTGACTCCTATGTACAGAATATAACTACTATAATCACGCCCTCTTGTACAAGATATAACTATAAGATACTGCCCCTAGTACAAGGAATATACACTACTATAATACTGCCCCCTATGTACAAGGATAAAACTACTATAATCTGCCCCTATGTACAAGAATAACTACTATATCAATGACCCTATGTACAAGAATATAACAGTAATCTGCCCCTATGTCACAAAACTACTATAATACTGCCCCTATGTAAAGATATAACTACTACGTAAACTGATCCTACCTTTACAAAAAAATAAACTACATAGATACTGGCCCCTAGTACAAGAATATAGACCTACCCGATATATATAACTAATAATCTCCGCTATGTACAAGAATTAACTACAATAATACTGCCGCCGCGTGTACAAGAATATAACTAATATTAATGATGCCCCAGTACAGAATATAACTACTTACTACTGCCCCCTATGTACAAGACTAGAATACATACATACTGCCCCCTATGTACAAGAATATAACTACATAAACTGCCCCTAGGTCAGGATCTAAAAACTAATATAATACTGCCTCCTATGTACAAAAATATAATACTATAATGACTGTGTCCCCTATGTACAAGAATATACTACTATAATACTAGCCCCTATGTACCACGAATATAGCTACAATTCAGTAATGCCCCCTATTACAACAAAATATAACTACTATAATTACTGCCCCCTATGTACAAGATATAACATATAATACTGCCCCAATGTACAGGAATAAATACTATAATACTCCCCCCCTATGACAAGAATTTACCTCTATAATACGGCCTCCTATGTAACAAGGAATATAACTTACTATAATACTGCCCATGTTACAGAATATAACTAATATAATATGCCCAATGTACATAAATATAATTACTATAATACTACCGGCCTATGTTACAGAATATGATACTACAATTTATTGCATGCCACTAGTTGCAACCCTGAACCCACAGGTTAGGAAATCCTATGAGGGTCTAGGGCCAAACGGTCCTGTAAACTAGACCAGCGAAAACCCACGGAAAGCAAACTGTGGAACAAAGAGCTTAGACAGAGGGTGGTTACACTCGTAAATTTGTAAGAGGGAGATCGCAGGATAGTTGATCATCAGACACGCCCCTCCTATTCTTAAACTAAACAAAAATAATAACACTCATACAAATCTCGAGTTACCTTCAGTACACACATATATAACAACAGTTTCACAAATCAGGACATTATCAAGAAACATCTTTCCCATTTTCAGACATGAACCTACCTTAAGGAAATTCTTCAAAATGGTTGTCTCTTTGTGTCCAACTAGAGCCCAAACACTGGGGGACAACACTTGTTAGCTCCAATATTTTCAGACAAACCCCCCCATCGCCATTGGCCTACAAAGCTAAAGGGCAGCTACTGCGGGGAGGCAGCCGATGAATTTTGTAAATATGTACATAAAACCACTCTTTCACTGCAGTCAGACTGGTAGTCATTACAACATACAACATACATGAATTGTGAGGACTACTAAGGTCATTTTTTACTTAGTAACACTGCACATCATCTCCATCCAATATGTGGGCTGTACGGCCCGAAAAACTAAAGACGTATTAATAAGTGAACATGTTTAAAGGAGCCAACCCGCGCACTATAGCAAGTACACGCAACCTGTGCAGGTACTCCCAAACACTACAAGGGGGTCACTCTGGATCGATGAATGGTATGCGTGTAACTGCCCATAGAACAAGTCCCAAAACCAGAAGAGGAGGAGACTGGAAAAAGGCACTGTTCTTAGGGGAAGCTTTTGGATCCTAATTTTTTAGAAACTCGTGCCCATAAAGGTTTGAATATAAACAGGACCTATGTACCTTTTACTATATATGGTTTCACTTTCGGTCCAAGTCTACCATCATCATATTAATTTTTTGGTTGTCCCCTTTCCTTCAATCATTATTTCCTTTTTCCCTCCCTGTATTCCTTGTCTCTCACATTGTAATTGTTCATTTACTTCTTTCCCTCGTTCTACCCTTCCTTGTATTAATTTCTTTTTCTGCTCCTCTCATCTATTTCCCTCCCTCCCCCTTTTTTTCTCCCCTCCTTATTCCTTCCTCCTCCCCTCCTTACCTTTGCTATTCCATTCCATGCCGTGGGCAGGGGCCGTTTTCAGTGACCTCACCCCCCCCCGGAAAACTGTTCCAGGTACCCACTAGGTGCTATTAAAGCCTGCATCTAAGTATTCTAACTAGGATGAAGAAGGACTAGTGGCTACAGTCCGAAAGCGTGACAGACGCCTATGTTTTTGAGTAACGTTTCGTGTATCCATGCTGTCTCTCTTGAATTTTGCAAGTTTTTATGTAAAGATTGTTAATAAACTTTTGGATTTTATACTATAAAAGAGGAGTCATACACCTATGTTGCTGGAGCCCGCAGTTTTGGTGTTTTTCGTTTCCACATGAATACTACAATATGCCCTCTATGTACAGAAGAAATAACTACATAATCCTGCCCCCCTATGTACAAGAAATAAACTACTATAATTACTGCCCCCTAGGACAGGAGATAATATAAATACTATATGCACTAGATCAGAGAAACTACTATAATACCCCCAACAGGAATTAACTGACTCTAATACTCCCCTAGTACAGATAAACTTACTATAATACTGCCCCCTATGTACAAGAAGTATAATACTTTTATATGCCCCCATGTACGATACTACATATACGGCAGATACAAGAAAATACTATAATAACTGCCCCTATGTACAAAATATTAACTATATAATACTGCCCCCTAGTCAAGGGAATATAACTACAAAAAAATTCCCCTATGTACAAGATATAACTACTATAAATACTGTCCCCCTATGTACACAGAATATAACTACTATAATACTGCCCCCCTATTACAAAACAAGTATAACACTACTATATATGCCCCCTATGTACAAGAATTAAAACTCCGCTATGACGGTAAATACTAATACTGCCCCACTTGTACAAGAATATACTACTACAATATAGACTCACCTATGTACAGAATATAACTGACTAAACTACTGCCCCAGCATTACAAAAATATAAACGACTAATATACGCCCCTATGTACAAGAATACTAACTACTATAATACTGGCCCCTATGTACAAGATATACATATAATAATGCCCCTATGTACAAGAATATACTACATATAATACTGTCCCATAGTACAAGATATAACTACTATAATACTGCCCGTTATGTACAGAAGAATAAACTAATATACATACCGCCCTATGAAAAGGATATAATACTATAACTACGCCCCCCTATGTACAAGATATAAATAACTATAAATACTCACCCTATGTACAAGAATATAACTATACTAATATGCCCCTTGTACAATGAATATGACTACTATATACTGCAGAGAATTTAGTGAAAACTTTGGGAATCTCCGACTCTGGCCATAATCAACAGGGGTTCGGTGCCAGGTGCAGTGCCAGGTGACGGTCCATCCTAGCTGGAGGTGAAGGTCCAACATCAGGTCTGAAACCCAGAAGAAGTCCATGTAGGACCCATACACAGCCAGCGACACTGCCTTTTGAGGAGGGACAAGCCTACAAGAAAATAAGCAACAGCAGTCGTGTCTTCAGCCTATACCTTGTAAGTACTACAAGTCCAGTAGGCCGTGGAAGAGCTTCTCACCATACCCAGAAGTAAGGAACTGATGTTTCCATGATGTGAAAAACAGACAACCACACATCCCAAGCGAGAAGGCAGCGCAGTACAGGAGGACGTACACATGAACGGGTAACAAATACCTCCCAACATGGTAGCCATAGTTAATAATAAAAATCAGTGATCAATAAAAACAAAAAAGTAGCCTCATTAGGATTTCAACCAGAAAAACTGCAGTTGGGTCCATGTACAATAATGGTAAACAGTACCCCAAAATACTGAGCTTTAATCCAGTGAGTAACAATGATGTAGAATTTGGTAACTAAAACTATGACTAATGTTCACTGTTGACACAGATTTAATGCACTTGTATATAGAGAGTGGATATTCTCAGAGATTTATTGTAATATTGAGAATTCTCCCAAATTCCCTTAAATTTCATTCGCCCTCCTTCTCCGATTATTATTTATATGGAGGATTATATATTATTGAGGAGCTTATTATGATTTTCTACTATATAAGAGAGATGAGCGAGGATTATTAGCATACGGGACCGGCTCGTTACTCGGCAAGGATCTCGCCGGCCGAGATAGAGCAGTAAATAATAAATAAATTGAATAATAAGTATTTTTTTATGTAAAAAAAAAATTAGTACACATGTTTGCAGAGGTTTTACTTGTAAGAAAACATTGAACTAAACAATATTCTTCACTTTCCAGGTGTTCGCGCGTCGTCTCCGCAAGGTTTCGGAGAGTTGTTGTTCGGACATCTGGAATGTGAAGAATAGTGTCTGTCAATGGTTTCTGCACTTAAATGGTACTGTAAGTCATGATTTTAATGTTTTAATTCTATTCTTCAACTTTGCAGCTGTGCGCGCGGTATCTCCGACATTATCGGAGGACAACGCGCGCCCACTGCAATTGTTGACGAATAGAATTACAAAACATTAAAAAAAGTGAAAACATGAAACATGTAAGTGCAGAACACATTTTAATAACAACATCTTCACATTGCTGAGTTTGCGAGCACATCTCCGACATTATCGGAAAGGATACGCGCTAACAATCTGCAAAGTGAAGAATAGAATTAACACATTAAAAAACAGTGGATACAGGACCATTTAAGTGCAAGGAATAATTGAGAGAAACACTATTCTTCACATTCCAGATGTTCGGACATATCTAACTTAGCGGGAGCAACACGCGCGAACACCGCCAAAGTGAAGATAAGTATTTCAAGTGTTCTTATCCAAGTAACACCTTCTGCAAACTCTGGTGGGCCAATTACACTTGTTTTTTCTGTTTGTTTTTGCGCCTTTTCGTTAGGCGCACCTTTTTGCGCCATTTCTTGCGATTTTTAAACGTCAAAGTAGCCGCGCAGCTAAAAGGTCACCACATTTCACGCATCATCTTCCATTACAGATGTTTTGCTGGCCAATGATATTTCCATCCAGTGAGACTTTGCATTAGGCGCAAAAAACGGGCCGCAAACAAAACTCCAGTCCGAAGGTGGCGTTTATCTGAGAAGAAAGCATGAGCCCCCTTTGCAGAAGAGCTCATTTCTAGCAGCCGCAGAGCTCCGCCAGACACTGGAATCAATAATAGAACATTAGATTACATACAGGACAGGAGCTGCAGACTCTATTTCACCAAGTAATCACCGTATTATTACTAAATATTCGCAACACGTTGAAGTCACAGCCAAGAGCAAGAGAAGTTTGCAGAAGTTTAGTTTGCAGAAGCTTGCAGAAGTGTTGCATAGATACTACAAACAAGTGTCCCCCATTGTAATGCACAGTGTCTGAGTGGGGAGGGATATTGTGCAGAGTTTACAGGTGGTGAGAAGAGCGACAGCACTGGGGGATGGTGATCGACCTCCCGGAAGATAGCCCTGCTGAGGACGGTCAATGGGTGCTGGATGTCACACATCATGGGTTTGCTGCATGAGGAGGTCAATGGGTGCTGGGTTGTTCACACAACCCCGGGTGCTGCTATATGTGAGTTTTATCTTCATTCTGGGCTGGGAGAAGCAGAGAGAGCTTGTAGCAGTGATCCACAGTGGTACAGTGCACCGAATCTAACATTGCGGCAAATTGCGCCTAAATGGAAGAAACTGTGGTAAAGTAAAGTGATAATAAAGAGGCAGAAAACTATACTTTATCACAGTTGGTATTAGCTATTTGTGAAATCTGGCATAAAAGTGCGCCCGCATTTAATGGCGCAATACTACACTTCGGAGCTACAAAAGTGATAAAGTGGCCATGGAATTTTTTTTTGCACTG
>WNYA01003829.1:0-22257 GCA_019512145.1 Engystomops pustulosus
CCCCAATGTCTGTATTCCTGCCCTCTGTGCTGATGGGGCAGTTACCAGTAGTATTGTAATGTTCTTTTTATTTTTGTTCTGTTCAAACTTTGTTTTAACAGATTTTCTGTGATAGACTTGGATTTGTAGACAGTAGCTGATCAGAAATGCTGACAGGAGAGAGAACAGCTGCAACATTAACCAATGAGGAGACAAGATTAGGATTACTTCCCGTAGTTCACATCTAATAAAACTGTTAAACATTTTTTAAAAAGCTAGGAATCGAGATACGATGAGCCCCTGTATTACCTGATCATAAACATTTGGACTCTCTCATTCATATGGTTGTTCATATGCTATCTGTCGGATGGCATACTGACCAATTGATTTCTATTGGGCTGGTCACACATCTGTTTTTTTTTTTTTTCAGGGATGTGCAGACAGTGAGCAAAAAAATTACAGCACAACCTATTTTTTTCTCACATGCAGACCTCCATAAAGGTCAATGGATCCAAAAAAAAAAACAAAAAACACATGGCACACTGTTGACATCAGTATGTGGTCCATTTTTTCTCAAATGTTGTTAGGCATCCAACTTGGCAGGGTAAAAAGTAGGTTAGAAAATCCATCAGTTTTTTTCATGTTTTTTTTCAAGTTTTGTTCATGTTGAAAAAAACAGATGCAGATACAATATGGACTGAACATGGATATCAAAAATCCGCATTTTTTTGCAGATGCACAGCGGACACTCCCATCTGAATGAGCCCTTAGATCTTTCTGACAAAAAATGTTGGGGCTTTACACATCATTTCCCAATTTTCACAACATTTTTATGAACCTATCGTAAGCAGGAATGTCATAAGGAACACCGGGTGATACCATGTTCAGTTTATCTTCAGTAGACATTAAGAGTAAACACATTCTTATTGGTAAAGATGGTAATCCCTCCTACAGTGATTCCCAAATGGCCCACCCTGAATTGACAGAAAGCCTTCACAAGGGGAGAGATTATAGTAGCAGACTCCTGGGGGGAATGTTTTTGGTGTCTTTTGGTGTTTTTGAGCATAAAAAAATTGCATGGCCTATTTTGTTTGGTTTTTCTGCTGGTCAGATGTTTCTTAGTGCCTTTTTCTGTTTGAGACCTCTGACGTTTGCAGAGTTGAGGTAAGTGGTGATTTTCCAAGTTTTTTTTTTTTTAAATAAAAGTTTCAAAAATTTTCCACAAATTCACATACAGCTCTAGTCTGCTCCCTACCCCCGGTAGAGGGCAGGGGGGGATTAATAGAACAAAACATTAAGTGCTTATCCTGCATTTCACAGCGTCCAGTGCATGGTTATAGTTTTTATAATGAAAGGTTATGTCATTTCTGCATCAATTTCTCATGGTAATCTACCACCAAATTTAAGCATGATTAACACTTACTCATAGATCCAGGTAAGGCTCAGTTCATACCATTCAGATTTCCGTTTCTAGCTTCTGCTTAAAAAAAAGTAAGAAACTGAAGTTGAACAAAAATAGAAGAAAAAGATAAGTCAGCTCACCTGGATGAATGGAAGCATATGCAGACGTGGCGTCTGGTGAGCACGGAAACTTTGGCTCTTTAGTACAAGGAAGATAATGGTGAACAAAATCCAGCTGCAAACGATGTCCACGTGAGGATTAAAAACTGTTTCCTTTATTCAAAAAGCGTTAAAAAACAGGAATATGGTGAAGGCAACAGCCTGTATACATGGCAAAACTCTACAGGGTAGTGAGGAGACAGTTGAACAGATCCATTATAAATCCCATTGAAGACTATGATATTTTTTAATGTCATCCGTTGTCATCTGTTAGACAGTTGTCCGTTTTTCGTCCTGTTTTCTTGGAAGGAAAAATTATCACGTTTAAAAAACTTTCTGTCCTAACGGATGATGCCTAACTGAGCCTAACGAATGTCGTTAAGTTATCTTTTACATTGAAGTCAATTGGGACAGGTCGTAAGTGTCAATTTTTACAGGTTTTTTCAAATAGAAATATATATATAAATAGAAGTAGTTAATTTATAGATGGAAAAATAGACGGATGATAGATAGATTATAGATAAATGTGAGGTATAGAGAGAAAGTTAGGTAGGCAGATAAAAATTTGAGATCATTAGGTAGATAGAAAAGTGAGATCGATAGGTAGGTAGAAATAAGAGATCTATAGATGACACCTATGAGGGATAGATAGATATATAAACCAACAGATCTGAGGGATAGATAGATACATTTTAGAGATGGATGTATAGATAGATATACACAGGGTTGGCTCCAAATTTCAGTAGGCCCCTGGGCGACTGAACCTCAGTCGGCCCCTTTACGGTGAAGGCATTCAAAATTCATAAACTACAACAGCCTCCTCTTCCCTATAATATTCCCCAGTTTATCATCCCAAACAGCCCCCCCATGGTTATTTTATATAAAGCTCCCCTCACCTCCTATAGATTCATTAGTTACAGCCCCCCTCACCCCCATGGATTCCTTATGTACAGCCTTATGTGGCCCCCACCAAAAGCTCTGGGTCCCCAGAACTTGCCCTGATATTCCCAATGCTGGTGCCGACCCTGGATATACATATATAGAAGCTATAGATTGCTGTCTTGAAAGTAAAGTGTGTGTACTGTTAATGGACCCTTCCATCTGTTATGTTCAGTTGTATTACCGTTTATTTACTATTTGTAACGGAGGTAAATAAATGGAAATCCTGGCGGTAGTGTGAACTTAGCCTTACTTTACTATGGTAATCTTTCATTTGTTATCCATGGCCTCCTTCATTCCAAAATCAACCTATATAATTATGTTAAAGGGTCAGAAGGGCTCCTGGACAAGTAACAAGGGCCCCTCGGTGCTGCAGCTTCACAGACTGTTACAGTGTTCAAGGAGCAGATCAGGCAGAGGAAGAGCGAGGTGGTGACGGAGCCAAGGAGAGGGAGAAACAGTATAAGAGCATGTGCAGCTAAAGTCCTGAGTGATTTGCATCATTTTAAAAGACTTTAAAATAAACAGAATAAAAAATATAAATAAATATACAAATATCAAAAGATTACCACAGTCACAGTACCTGGATCTTTGAGTAAGTGTCCCTATTTTATTATGCTTGAGTTTGAATGTTAGGTTTCCTTTAATAGATCTGTTTGCTGTCATTCACTGTGTACTTCGAGTGGCTAAAAATCAGTCCATGGTCACCTGATGGACACAGAGGTGCATGGCCCATTACAACTATTAGAGGTCTGTCTTGTAAAAACCTGTGCACCTTGTGTGCAGGAGTCGAGGACAGGTTTTATTAAGTTCTTTCAAGCAGAGATCCAGATAACTGCAAGCAATAGATGCAGAAATATTAAGGAAGCTGCAACTTTTCATTATACAAACAATATTTATTTGCAGACATTGGACAACCCCATTAAGAACATTTTCCCATTTTAATTTTTTTTTTTTTTTCATTTCGATTTTGTCCCTTCAGTTCATTGAGTTCACACTGCTAAAGCTTGGTTTACCAGACAACAGTTTTGTTTTTATACCTTCATTTATTTTTTAAACATTTAAATTGTTTTTGTATTTTACTTTCAACTTCTATATGCAGCCTTAACTGATCCTAAGAGTTAAATGATTAGCTTCAAGTTAGAAGAAAGTTTGTTAGTTTACTTGTTTTTACTAATTTTACACCTGGTTGCAGTCATCCTCTAGTAATGTTATTGAAGCGTCTTATATACACAATTAAAATGTATTTTCCTACAGATGAAAGGTTCACATTGTGCAGAACGACTGGTTATCATTATTTCCATCTATTCTGCTATCTTATTATTGTTCTGATCTTTTCTCTCTCATCTGTGCTTAGCATGTAGTGGGCTAAATGTTTAATGAGTCAATGTGTTAAAGGCTTCACTTTTCTTCCAATTAACCCCAAGACCACGCTGGCATTTTCGTAAATCCACAGAAGTATTTTGTGAGGCCTAAAGGGTAATCTGCAAGCAGGCTGTGAAGAATGTAAAAAGACTAACCTGCTAACAAACACTGCAATAGGACAAAAAGAGCTTAATCCGTATTATGGTAAATGCAGGCTTAATGTCCTAAAAAGACTTTGCCATGGAGGACAAAACAATGAGGCTCCACCGATAATAAAAAACAGAGCTTTTATTTGGACTCCAGAAATTGTCACAGATGAATAACTCATAACATAGAGAAAAGTAACTTTTTTTTAAAGTAAGGCTAAGCTGTGAGCCTTCTTACAAAGGGATGGCTCCCCATTGTGTGCAAGACTTGAGCTTCCACCATAGCAAAAATGAGATTGCCTGAAAATGCTCAATAAATGCAAACACATCAGTTTAGCTCCATTGTACAATGTTGTGTCATCATAAACCTTGAAAGGAAAGTATTAGTATAATTTTCTCTTTCCCTTTAATAGCTTATCCAATCCAATCGCACTTCATTGTTTTGCATAATTTGTGGTGGACACTGGATGGTGCTTTACAGAGAATTTCAAGCATCCCCAGGAAAATCGTCCTCTGAGCAAAACGAGCTCTGTAGGTTTGGGACTCCAATCCATCTCTGTTCCTGCTTTACCTTTTTTGTAGGAAATGTGACCCTGTCTGCAATTCCCTTGTGAAGAGGGAACCTTGTCATAGTTGCATTGTTAGACTGCCAACAAGGAGCCAGGCAGCCTTGCCCCAATACAGTTGTGAATAGAACCTACTATAATTTGCAATACATCTGGCTGGCTTGGTCACATTGTGGTGAGACACACTGGCCTCACTACATGGTGACTGTCAATGACAGCAATGTGGTAGTCAAAATTTCTCACAGGCGCTATATATGGTTATGTGCATGAGGCCTTAGTAAGGTTGAAAAAAAGAAGATTACTTGTGTTCACATTTTTTTAAATTGTTGATCCGGAGGAAGGCAGAACTCCCTGTAGCAGTGGTCCCCACCCTTTTTGTATTCGGCACCGGCTGCACCAAAAAATATTTCCAGGGATCGGCACCATGATCCCTAGGGAAAAAAGTGTGCCCAGCAAATACCCCATATCTAACTCCAACCCATATTATGTGTCATTTCCTGCAGCTCAATGTAAAATGCTCCCTTTTCTGAAGTCCCCCTTTATAGTGCCCCCTTCCTTTTTTGTAGACCCCTCTCTTTATAGTTCTCTTTTATGTAACCCCTCTTGTTGCTGTTGCCCCCTTTTTTGTAGCCTCCTCCCTTTTCTGTATCCATCCTTAATAGTTCCCCTTTCTAAGTAACCCCCTCCTGATAAAGCCCCTTTTTCTGTAGCCCCCTTTTTATTCCACATATACTCAAGTATAAGTTGGCCCAGGTATAAGCCGAGGCACCTAATTTTACCACAAAATAAACTGGGAAACTTATTGAATTAAGGAAAAGCCAAGGGTGGGAAATGCAGCCGCTACACATAAAAGAAATGACCAGCAGCCTCCCCTCATTAATAAAATGTCCAAAGCAGGGTCCCCTCAAAAAACCACAGCCCCCAATAGTAATACCCCCATTGCAGCCCCCATGGTAATGCCCCCATTGCAACCTCCACGGTAATGTCCCCTGCCCGGCCCCCTTAAAAATAAAAGACTGTATGCTCTCCTCCGACTCTCCTCTTGTTTTCGTGGCTCCAGGTTCTTCTTATCCCGCGGCTTCCCGGGAGATGGCCAGCGGCACTTCTATGCACGCTGCCAGTGCATAAACTATGAAGCAGCCGATTACGTCACAGTGCGGGGTAAGAAGAACCTGGAGCCGCGGGGAGAAGAGCAGCGTCGGAGGTGAGAGTACATTTTCTTTTTATTTTGAGTTCTTTTGGACGCGGCTTGGGACCAGGTGCTCCGTGGCCCAGTCTTAACCCTTTGATCGCCCTTTCGGGACTATTTCGTGTACCTCACTGTGGCATGTTATTGGTAATGTTACCGGAATAAAGTCGTGTTTGCAGTTTGGCTGGACCGTAGGCATTTTTGGGATTGAGACAGGTCAATAACACCATGTAGAAAGCTGTAATTAGGAGCATATTCTAATTTATGCATACATATGATCTATGTGTAATATAACACTCATTGTTTTTAGAGACCCTCAGCATGCGGATTGTGTACCAAAATCCCAATTTAATTTGTTAGCCCTCAATTACATTAAATGATAGAACAAACGTCTAAATGCGCAGCCTGTATGAACAAATGTTTTGGTTGTGGCTTTTGTGAGCATGAGATGCAGGGATAGCCCTTTTTGTTCTTCTCTGTCACTTTGATGTGATCATCAGTGGAGCAGAACTTGGGCCACATTCATAAGAGCCCTCATTAAGCAGCCCATTTGTCTGCAGCCTCATTAATTTGATAAACTCATTTGCTGATATACGATGACAGGAATATATGACTGGAGAGCTGCATAGACTGAATAATTTTACATCTTTTTATTGTGTCTTCAGTTTCTGGCATGATCACTTCAGTGTAATTCCTGCAGAGATACTGTATATGTGTCCCTTGTTTTCTCATATGTCATTTTATTCAGACTTGATTTTGGTGGAATACAATTAGAAGGGAAAAACATTATAGATCAGTTTGGAAATGGGTTTCCACATTCATGCAAAACTTCTCTCGATTATTATCAACCACATCCTATGATTTTTACAGTTCTTAATCTAAAATGCAAGTGGCTCCTACTTTTTTCTTTGGTGCAAACTGGGTTCTTGATAATATGTTTTGATGCGGGACGACATGAATCAAATCTTCCTTAATATCGACTTCCTAAACTAGAGCAGAAGATATTGGTGCCAACATGTCTAAGATAAAAAAAAATCAAAGGAATCTAGTTAGCCACATGCTGTTCAGCCACTCCTGACCCCTCCGTCAGCTGTAAGTTTCCGTATTCTAGTAAAAGTTTTGTATGTTGTGCACAGAATACATATGGGGTGGAGGAGGGCAAGTTTTAGTATTACCCGTCCCCAGGGGTCTACAGATGAGTAAATGAGTTCTGTGCAGTTCTGTGGTCATTTTGGTTGGCACAACTTATTTTGTAAAACAACTTGTATGTTTTGAATAGCACAGTAAAAACACACATTATTTGGTTGGTAAACAAGCAGGAGTGATGAACGAGGTATGCCGGGAGCCAATAAGCAAAGCAGCTCTATTACATACTTTCCTAAAAACTGTACAATTGTAAAGGCATTTTATGATCCGGCAACAGTCTTCTTACTGAGAACAGTCCTAAATCATTATGGCTTTTATTTGTGTAATATTCCCTACTTTCCCTTAATTCACTTTTCTTGACAGTTATGGACATGTTCCCTAATAGCTCTGGCATTTAAAGATAAGATGGCTTGTAAACAGATTAACTTTTTTTTAAATAGGCGGCAATTTCATCCACAATAATGTACCAATTCATAAACTAAGCATTGCTACCCAAAATTTGAAAATAAGATAAATGACCTATTGTATAATGCCTGCTATTAGGCTGACTTGATGGCCCTGTGTTCACCAAGATAAGCCCCTTGTATTATTGCACTGTAATAAAATGAGATCATGTTTTAGCACTACAGATAAAGGAAACATTGGATATATTTAATACTCGGGCTCAAAACACTTAATGTCCATAGCTTCCATAAATCCAGCACCGGCTTGCCTGTAAAACAAATTATATTTCCAAGGTAATATTTTAATGGCGATTGCTTATAAAAAGAAAAAAGGAAATTAGGTGATTGAAGTTCAATTTGTAGTGTGTTATTAACCATTTCCACTTGACTAGATCAGTAAGAGGATAATAGATGAGGGTTTTATTATTGCATTCTCTCTAAAATGAAGTGGTATCTGCGATAAGGAGGTGCAAATAATGAACACTGCACAGCGCAACATCCGTCAGAGCTTCCCAGTCTACTGTATCCCGCTTTAATGGGAAGCTTGGTTTTTATTTCTTAGTATTTTCAGCATTGTTGGTATAGCAGTGCATTCACTAGGATGTAGGAATGAGCTCTATTTACCGCCATTGAATTGATGCATGCACTTTTTTGTCCAAATGCATTAACTACATTGTATTGAAGGTTTATATGTGGGTTCACCTGGTTTGACCTGCACCAATTTCCAGCATAGGTGCCCTTGGTGGCGCCATCCCTGCATCCTGGGAGGGAATTATTTTGGTAGATAACCAGGTCTATAGACTCCATTTGCTTATGTGGGAGTCCAAAGCCTATGCAAGAAGAGTTTTTCATACCTGACCACCTTTATGTAAAATACAATGTTAATAGGTAAGCAATAGTCACATTTGGCATATTTGTGCTTGGGCAATTTAAAGGATGTATTTTTGTGGCAACTTTTAATAATAATAATAATAATTCTTTATATAGCACACACAGATTACGCATCGCTACACAGAGTTTGCCAAATCAGTCCATGTCCCCAACGGGACTCACAATCTAATCAACCTACCAGTATGTTATGGAGTGTGGGAGGAAACCAGAGGACCCCCACGCAAACATGGAGAACATACAAACTCTTTGCAGATGTTGACCTGGATGGGACTTGAGCCCAGCGCTGCAAGGCTTTAGTGTTAACCACTAAGCCACCATGCTGCCCCTAATTGAATATCTGTCTGTTTTTACTCACCTAAAAAAAGAAAAAAAATATGAGATCTAATTTGCAATTTGTGCCTTATTTGTTTCCCTTTTAGAAAGAATATTTTTTTTTGGGGGGGATGGGGTTTAGCTAAGAAAGGGTCAGTCTTGGAACATATCTACAGCATTCCACCATTTCAAGGGATATATAAAGTGTAATCATGGTGGTTGGCACTTTTTTAATGCTGTTTCTTAAAGGGGTGTTTAAACCACTGAAACCAATTACAATATTTTTCTGCATGATTAATTTAATGCACCTGTTATGTTTGGGGATGGCAAATATGACTAAACCCTGTGTAGCTGCCTATATATTTTGCCAGGTAATGTGTTTAACACCACTTGGCTCAAGTGCAAACTGTATTTTCAGCATTTTTACATATTCATTATACTCTGGGTCTACATATTACAATATTTTATGATAAAAACCTTTTTAAGCAATAAGGACCTGGCTGGCATTTGTCTTAAGCTAAGTTCACATCTCTGTGAACACGTTCATCATGTACGGCTGAGTGTAAGGGCATCCCTTTTGTGGTCATTATGGTTTTTATGGGTTTTATATACACTGCATTGTGGATGCCTTTAACAGTCCCAAGGCTAATTGCCTTTAGAGGGATTTACGGTATTTATTTTAGAAATCCAGCCAGGGCATGTCATAACCACCCTCTGTGAGAGGTAGTATATGAGGACAGAAGTATCTCATGATTTATTCCTAAATTTGTGGAGAACTTCTGGAAACACTTTACTCTCCTAAATTTTTTTCAGTAGCAACATGCAGAGTTGAATTTATTAACTTACTTGGTTACATTATTTATCATCTTGAAGATGTTACCAGTTTTGGAGCCCCAATTTTACCATTCTGTATATACACAGGCATGCATGATCCTCTTGTTCTGATCAGCTACTTTGTAGTGCCCCTATGAGAATAGGAATACTATCTGTCACATAGATTCTTGTGGGAAAGATGCTACACAATGATTAACTACCCCTCAAGGTGTTACCTTTTATACTTGTGGTGCAGTCTTTTGACCTGCTTAAAGGGGACTTGTCACCCATAAATTGGGCACTAGGAGCTTCTTACTAAAGTAAACAGCTGCTTGTGCTTAAACAAAGGCTGCAGTGTTAGAGTAATAACGTTACTGGTAACGCTATCAAACACTGCAGCGGAGTGCAATGAAAACATCGGCGCTGCCTCTTCCTCGGACCGCCCCGCTCGCTCCATAGGCCGGCGGTGACTGCCCCTAATCCCGCCCCAGCCCCTCCCCCTCATGAATACATCAGACCGCTGTACTCCACTGCAGTGTTGGGTAGCTTTACCAGAGGTTTCCGGTAACGCTATCAATCTAACACTGCTGCGTTTGTTTAAGCACTAGGAGCGGCTTACTTTAGTATAATCTATAATTTGTTGTGACTAAGACCTCCATTCCTGCAGTAAATTTTGATGACCGTAGGGTCTATTCATATGTGTAGTTACTATTAACTTAGTATTTAATCACATAAAATACAACATTGCCAAATTAAAGACTTGACAGAAACCAATGGTACTGATTTTAAAGGCAGCCAAACCCGGCTGCACACAAACGTTTTCGGGCTGTGTTGGTCTGATCCCACTGACTGAACAAATTGCATAAGATGGGTGTCCTTGTTTGATACATAAATATTTATAGTACGTGGACTAAGGAGCTGTTACAGTACCCGTGCAGCAGTTCTGCTGGCAGACAGGGAGTCATTATATTTCTGAGCACACTCTTCCGTCTTGTGAAATATGTTAAGGCCTCATGCACACGACCGTATGGTCTTTTCTATTCTGTATGTATGGCTGTATTCTGGTCGTAAATACGTGACATATTGTAACAGTATGGCAAAGTATTCCACTGTATCTGTACCGTATCCATATAAAATACAGTGGGCTGGCTGACAGAATGCACCTCCCACTGGTTCTGGATACTGCATGTATATGTGGCAACATACGGTGCACATATTTCCCTTGACTTCTATGGGCTGTATGGAACGGAAATACAGTGGAAAATAGAACATGCTCTATATTTTTATACAGCTCAATTATGGTACGCTACGGTATGGTATGCTACTGTGGACAATACGGCCATGTATATGGATGACCGTATTGCCCATTGGAATGCATGCGGCCGTAATCCGGCCATATATACGCCCCTTTTTATACGGTTGTGTGCATGGGGCCCAAGTCTGTAAGACCAGGCCAATATATGGGTCTGTTTCCACTGGCCCAACATATTTCTGTGCAGCAAGCCTCAGTTCCCTTCTTTTATTTATATACATCCATGATGAATGTGTTAGAGGTAGAGCTAAAATTAGTGATAATTGTGGATCAGAAATAATATTACCATGGTCTCAATTATGTGTAAAACTTGTCAGCCATATGCATCCTACTGTTGCATGTTAAAATTCCACTACAATGTATTGCTCATAATATGGCTTTCATTTGTGGGTTTCCGTTGGCTTATTGCATTTTTTTACTCCATTAGTATCTTAAAGTTTATCAAGATTTGAAACAAAACAGCGAGTTTGGACAGTTTGAAATATTTCCAGACTTCCGAGGTGCCTTCATCCAGCACAAATATTACGCAATGAAATAGGAATTTTACTTGCTGTAAATCTGTCTTGCCACATAAGCTTTCAAAGAAATAGTTTTACCCATCTAAGGCAACATCAATTTGCCATTCTCTGCTTCATGTATCAAATGGCGTTCTAAGAAAATATCAATATCATTGGTTAATATAAATGAAATTAATTTTTAAAGCCAGACTAAAGGTTGACACCTGAAAAATTGCATTGCCTTGCAGAAGAAGCATTTCTGTCCTCTTGTGAAATTTCAGGTCAAGAGGTCAAGTAATTTTCCCAGTCTTCAATGGGATCTCGTGAAATATGAACTTCATTGTCACCCAGCCCCACAGTGATAAGATAAAATGAGCTGATACATCATTTGCTGGAGCGTTATCATCTCCTCCGGTAATCGGGAGAGAACACATCAGATGTTGCAAACTATCTACAAGTCCATGTAACATACCCACTAATAACAGATCTATACCCCACTCACTGTGGTGTCATTAAATAGATTTTCATTTCCTGACAAAATTACTAAATGTACAAATATTTGATATTTCCTTTGTGTTTTATAAAAAATTTTAAATTATATGATACCCGATATTAAGCAATGTATTTTTTTTTATATCTCATCATGGCAGGTATGGTGATTTCAGGCAAATTGAGTCAAAAGAAGACAATACCATAGAAGGATGAATCTTAACACTTTAGTGTTAGAGACAACCGGTGCTATTAGAAGTTGGTTTCTGGATATGGTTGAGCTCTCTATGACTATATATATATATACTTTTAAGCGTTCGAAAGGAGCCATTGGATCACTACGCCCTAAATATATGGTGGAATCGTAGTGCTCCATTAGTACTTGCCTAACCTTGCTTCTGAGTAGTTGGTTACTCTTCTTCTAACCAGAAAACCTACAAATGAGCATCCACGCATAGACAACATTTTTTACTTCTGCATTGTATAGGTTAGGTTCTGTGTTCCTATCTGGGCCCATGCTTTTTTCATCCTGTTGTGTAAGAAAAGTATACGATTAATAAAGGCTGTGCAAGGGAGATGCATCCAGCTTTTTGGCATCCATCTCCTGCCACCACTAAACGTAGACCATGGGTGTTCCCTCAGAGATTACATAACTGTTTATATATACACAGTTACGTCACAGAAGAGACTCTGTAAACTGCAAAAGCAAATCAGAGGGGCAATGTATTCCTATGACAGTTGATTACCCATCAGTATTAGGACTACTTATTAAATTTTATATTTGAGTTTGTTTTTTTTTTTGTATTTTTTTTTTACAAACAATTCTTTATTATCACAAACCAATGTTTTCTATGGCAGGTTTTAGGATTAATTATTAGCTACTATAGCTATATTGCTTTGTATTAATATTTAGGCATCTAATACAAGTGTTTTTACTTGAGTGGTAATGTCTGAGGATAGGTGGTCATGGTAACTGGGGACCACTTTTTAAGGTTCTATCCTGCAGAAGAGTCTTACATCTAATCCAATTTTAATTGAACTGAAGAGGCTTTGAAGTGCTGCTGCAGACAAGGGTAATGGTGGAGCGAGACCTCTCTTGAAGCTAATCTGTTTTCATAGGATCAGCAATTTATTTTAGGGTAGGTGAAGATAGCCTCTTCTACACTAAACAGAACTTGAGATGTTGGTCGTGGTTTACACACATACAAACTTAGTCCATTCTTTGGTTATAAACATAGAAGATAGACAGTGTCACCTACTTTTACCCCACTAAACAACTAGCATGCTTGTATGAAATGTCCTTTCTAGAATTGCCTTTTTTATGTGATATTTCACCCATTTAGCTATATTTTTTTTTCTCCAAAGCTGTCATCTTTTGCCAGAGATTAATTATGCTCAGAGGTTGGAGAGGGAGTGTCCATTTAGAACTATGTCTCTGGTATCCTATTAAAGGAGAGAACTGTGGTTCTAGAATTTGATTTAAGGCTGTGGTTCTGGGAGGAACAGAAACTGAGATACAGGGAGATAGACATATTATGGAATTAGATTTTGCATACTTCATTGCAGGTTTCATTCCCAAATATGACTTTACTTGCCCATCTCTCCGGTTCTGTAGAACGGTTTTTAAGATTAAAGGGTTTGTCCACGTTAAGCACATTTAAGAAAACAATTTTGTGAAAATGTTTTTCAATATACGTTCTGTATAAATTCCTCAATGGTTTTCTAGATTTCTACTTGCAGTCATGCAACAGGAAGCTTCATTGTTTACTTCTTGTAGATAAACTTCGGTACATGGTCATGTGATGTCACACAGGTGCATGGCTTGTTAAAACACACAGAGTAATCGCAGCTGTGTGGTGTTAACTAGCTGTATCACTATCTGCATCACATGACCATGTAGCAGTGTCTTCATGCACGTCATTCCATATTGATGTAATCTTGGGTGCATGATTAGGTTACCATGCTAAATGCATAGCATTCCAAAAATAGCAGCACTCTTTCCAACAAAGTTTTATTGGTAGTCCAATGGGTCCGTCATCAGACACTATTAAAAACAAAAATACAAAACATAAATACAATAAAGCTTTCTGACAGTAAGTTGAGGTCTAGGAAACTGTGAAGTATCAATACAGAGAGCATGTTAGAAAATGTAATAACTTTTCACTATGCAAACAGTATTCTTTGCTGTAATGTGCTTAACGTGGACAACCCCTTTTATTTCTCCATTACAATTCTGGGACCATGGTTCTTGTAGTTGTAGAACCCTAGATATAGGCATCTAAATGAATTATCCTCCAGTGTCTGATCCTGACACATCTGTGACAAAAGATGTTAGTTTTCTGCTTCTTTTCTGCCTGTTTAGTGGGATGAAAGTAGGCAAATGTTTCCCTTTAATACTGGACATAGAAACACACACACATACATATATACATATAATTGTTTATGCAGGATGCATCTTCATCCAGTTACAGGCCTCACGTCCCTGGTGGGCCCGAGTAGTGGTTTGCCATATGTGTGGAAATCGGCCTTTGTTGAAGTTTATAAATATAAAATTGCATGTAAATTCGAATTTATGGAAATCTGTGTTTAAAAGAAAATCTATGTAAATTAGAAATAAGATCTGTCCGCGTATGGGCATTCACTGTCAACTATCACTTTTTTGATGTGTGATTAAAACCAGATTTGCAAAAATATACTTTACTGAACATGGATACCGGACGCCTGATCTTGCATACATTAATTATTCACCTGTAATGCTGATTATCACAGGACATCTACCATCAGTTTTGTAGATGGTCTTTGTTAGCTTCAGGTATAGAAAGTGGCAAGAAAGGACAGGGAGAAAGCGCTAATAGTGTGACATCTTAGGCGTTAACAAATGGACATAAAGCTGTAGATTGTGCTCACCGTTTTAGGTTGTGCTGCAGATAGGCACAACACTATTGTAGGCTTTGTGGTGATAATTTTTGTCTGGTGCTGCCTCCAGAGGATAATCTCCTAGATGGAGTTGCCAAACTCTATAGGATGTGTGAAAGTGGTTTATTGTTGGGGTCCAAAAGGATGGTGCACGCATCTGTGTGCTCTGGCTGTGCTGCTTATGTCTGTGAGACCGTAGAGCAGTGGTGGCGAACCTATGGCACTAAGAGCCCTTTTTGTGGGCACTCAGGCCATCAGCCCAGGACAGAGTTCACCAAACAGGACCAAATCCATTAAATCTTCCTGCAGTCCTAGGCAACTTACGAGATGCTGCACTCAGCACTATTTTACAGCGACACTTCATTGACTGTTTGGAACTGCTTGAGAAGGTGTTGAAAGAAGTGCATTATCTTTGGAAGTCTACTTGCTGGACCCACCATTCTTCCTAAACGGACCCTGGAGAGAAGCTACAATGAGAGTCTGAATTTGCCCACTTTCTTTCAACTGTATTGGTGGCCTCAGGTTGCCGATTCAATTAAAGTGGAAGAACAAGTAGAAATAAGTTACTGCTTAAAATGGCACGTTGGAACATCAGGGTAAATAAGTGGGTTTTGGTTGTAGTTTAGGCACTTCGTCTCTAAAAGGTTCGCAATCACTGCCGTAGAGTATATACTGAAGAAACTGGACAAATTCTAACTGCACAATCTCAGGGTGCAGGAGGATGTGATGCTCTCTTTGTGTAGCTAGCAGGCGAGCTTTGCCTGGGCAGCTCTGTGTGTACATAAGTCTCCTGCAAAAATTGTCGATGTAGAAGATCTCCCCTGTTCCCTAATAGTACCTCCCAGTCAATGGTCATTACTGATCGTACAGTGCTCGCTGCTCTAAGAATCTAAACTATCCACAATTGCTATTTAATAGGGAAACTACTTAGAATGTCACAAAAAAGTTATTTTATATATTTTGCTTGTCAAATCATTTTATATAAACAAGCTTTATTGTTTGTATTGATATATTTTTGTATCTTTATTATTTTAGATTCTCAACTATACAGAGGGAGTTCATGGAAAATGGCTATTCACCGAGATTCGAGCAATATTTTCACGACGTTATCTGCTACAAAATACAGCACTGGAAATATTCATGGCGAACAGGGGTAAATTTATCTTGGAATTACTGAATTTGCATGTTTTCAAGGTGCAGACTGTATTGTCCACTATAAGGGTGCAATACAATGGCAAAATATTCATGGAGGGGATTTGTTCTAAAATCTGATATCATTTTATAATTTTTCTTTTTTTTTCAATTAGGTTAGGATCTTAATAAAAAGAAAAGTGTTGCTTTACATCCTAATAATAAATATTTAAATGCGTTGTTAATATGCCAACAGCCAAGAGCATTTTGCATAGATTTAGTCATTTTCAATCATTTAATTTAATGAAGTAGAAGCTTAAACACATGGAAGCAGATTTGATCACACAGATTTGGTCTCCATAAACAATCAGAATTTACATAGTAAAATTGAATTATGATTTCCTATTGCATGTATATAGAACATATTCCACAGTAATAAACATCTGTTTCACCATGCATCCAAACAAAAGTAGATCGGAGGAAGTGCATTTAGTGTTTACAAATGTGGGAAGAAGAATTTGTGCTCTAGTTCCATAAATAGCTTAATAGGACTTATGAAAGCAACATAGACATAGAAGCATCGGAAGAAGTGTTGAAATGACATTTCAGCTACCCATTGCAATTCCTATATGTACAGATAGTGATGAACTCAGTATCCTGGTTAACTGATTAATTACCCATAGTGCTAGAATAGTTGTTTAACTAAATCTACCACTTCGTTTTAGCTGTATTCACCCTTAATGCTGCTCTTTAGCTCACAACAGGGTACAGCTATACACTTATTAGTACTTCTGCTCCTGTACTTAAGGTAAACATGATCTTTAACCTTTAACTAAATAAAGTACAAGGAATGTGGGGGCTGAACCAGAGCCCATCCCTGCTCCAGCTTTACTCTCTATTACACACCCTGAAGCACTTCTGACCTGCCTCCCTGCTCCTTCGGCACTCCCTCCTCCTCCAGCAGGCAGAGGGACTTCATGGATCTCAACAAAGTGTTTCTTCCCTAGATAAGTGTATACATTTTAGAACCAATGTCATATAACAGAAACCTATTCATATATTTCTATAGTAATCTGATTTCCATTTGTTGGACCACTCATGTCCAGTTTAAAGATACTACTGTGCTCCTTTAAGCCCTGTGTCTCTTTTCTGTTTAAAAAAAAAAAAAAAATTGCCCAGAAAGTAATTTCAAATGACTCATTTTTTTTAAATGAGTCCCTTTTAGAGGCTGGTGAGGGATATCGCATGGGTTTTTTTTTTAGTACCTAGAGCCATGTTCCTGCATCTATCTGAATATATGATTCTTGTATTTCAGAACGCATCAGTCTTGTGGTGCTGAGAGCTACATACAGTATGTAGAGCCTGCATTTCCAACTATGTCTTTAATCTGGTTAATCTGGTTCTGTAGCTCACAAAACAACATTAAAAGATGATCTTCTTATCTTTAAAGGACATCTACCACCAGGATGAAAGATTGTAAACCAAGTACACTGACATACTGGTTTGTGCCTCCTCTGCCAGGATCTTCTCTTACTTTAGCGTCTTAAGCCCTACTTTTAGGACACAAGGTTTTTAAAATTATACAAATGAGCCTGAGGGGCTCTGTACTCAATAGATGCCAATGACTCTGGAGCCCCTCAGGCTCATTTGCATAACTTTTACATCAATATCATAGTTCTAGGTACTATACAACCAAGATAAGGGTGTCTGAAGTGACATCACCTCCAGCCACTCAGCATGACTCTTCTCCGGCAGAAATGGTTGAGATAAGAGGTACTGCTAGAAAGGATATTTGATACTCTACCTGAGAATAATGTAAATACATTTTATTCGGAATACCTGTATTACAGATGTATTCACAAAGATGTCCACTCAAAAGAAGTCATTATTTGCGGACACTTCTACCAAAGCCCCAAACCCTTTTATATGACACATGTGTTGTGTATTTCTGTCTCCTATATACAGTTGCTGTCATGTTCAACTTTCCAGACCCATCTACAGTGAAAAAGGTTGTTCATTGTCTCCCCAGAGTAGGAATTGGCACGAACTTTGGTCTTCCTCAAACCAGGTAAATCTTGTGAACCCCCCTGATGTAATTGTGTTTGGGCACAATGCAGGCCGCTTATATTTTATGTTGATATAGCATGTTCTATTGTGATTATGTAATTTGCCTGTAAGTTATGTCCCTTCAACCTACCTATATGTAGCTAATAAGCTGATATTTATAGATCTCCAGTAAAAACGTAATTCTCCACAACTCCCCATAAATATGAACTCTATTTCTATGTTACATGTGAGAAAGCTGAAATCATGGGTGTTATTTGCATTTTTATTTATTTAAACTGCATAGTTTGTTTTCTGTTTAATTATGTATTATAAAAACTGTGAAGTGAACTTGAACATAAAAATGGGAGGAGTTGTTTTGCTATTGTTCCGTGGTAAATGAGGAAATTCTCTGTATGCATTATGCATATACTCATTATAAATATCCATAAAAGAAAGTGCCCAGGCAATAACCATTAAAATGCTGTATTGCATGCACACTGCTCTGATTTATGTTGCAAGCAAATGAACGTATATATCCACAAATGTAATACCGTGTTGCCTCAGGATACACAAGGTTTCTGCATCTTAAACAAACAGTATAATGAAAAATGACAGGAGAAATCCTTTCTTCCAGGAACCTATAATTCAGATATTCTCTGATATTCATGCTTATATTAGTATAACTAATAGGCATATGCTAAGGTCAGACCTTTTATAGGCCCTTGGTTGTCCTTCCATAAAGATGGCAACCCATTGTCCACTTTTGGCGAATAATTAATATTGTTTGCATAATGAAAAGTTATAGATTTTTCCAATATACTTTCTGTATCAATTCCTTAATATGTTCTAGATTCTGACAGGAAGCTTAACTGTTTACTTTCAGTGGATAGAAATCTGTCCCTGGTCACGTGATGTCACACAGGTGCATGACTCAATACATCAGAGTAATCAGAGCTGTGTGTTATAATGAGCCGTGCATCTGTGTGACATCACATGACAAGGGGCCAGTTTTTATATACAGAAAGTAAAAAAATAAAGCTTCATACAGGATGACAGCAAGCACTGATCTAGAAAACTATGAGGCTTTGATACAGAAAGTACAGTATATACTTGAGTATAAGCCGACTCGAGTATAAGCCGAGACCCCTCATTTTACCACCAAAAACTGGGAAAACCTATTGACCCGAGTATAAGCCGAGGGTGTAGTATACAGCTAGCCAGTCCCCATGTTGTATACAGCCTGCCCCCATGAAGTATGCAGCCTGCCCCCATGAAGTATGCAGCCTGCCCCCATGAAGTATGCAGCCTGCCCCCATGAAGTATGCAGCCTGCCCCTCCGGGTACGGGTCCTGATCTTTAGCGCGCGGTACCAGGTGGCGGCGGCTCTTATTCTCTGTTCTTTCTTCTGTAGCCGGCAGATCACTTCCATGCGATCTGCCGGCGGGCGCGCACTATGATACCGCGGTGTCGCGGCTGATGACGTCATCAGCCACGACACCGCTGCATCTTATTGCCCGCCCGCCAGCAGATCGCATGGACGCGATCTGCCGGCCACAGAAGAAAGAAGAGGATCGGGACCCGCACCAACGATCCAGACACCGGAGGGTGAGCATTAAGTTTTTTATTTTTACTTGACTCATGTATAAGCCGAGGTGAGGTTTTTCGGCACATATTTACGGTATATTGAAAAATTTGTATAACTTTTCATTACACAAAACAATTTACTGAAAGTGGACAACCATTAGGATGTGGAAGATAGCACTGTGGAGCCACCATTGACTATTTTTGGTTCAAACCTCACAATCCAGTAATAGTTTCTCTATTACCTATTACTATTACCCCTATAAGTCTTTGATTTTTAGTGCTGTGATTTTCAGTAATGTGAAGAAATGTGAATGTGGAAAGTAACCGTTTTTTGACATAGTTTTTTTCCTTTTTGTTTTCTTTCTTAAAACTGGATTTGTTCTTTTCCTTTTCTTTCTTGACAGGCGTATCTCCCTGGCTAGTCCTCGGCAGATATTTAAAGCATCAAACATGACTCAGCGTTGGCAGCACAGAGAAATCTCAAACTTTGAATATTTGATCTTCTTAAACACAGTAGCTGGTAAAGAAGTGACAACGTATTCTGTATTGTGTTTTTAATCTTCAGCATAAAGGGAATCTCTGGCCATGATGTACCTACCCAAACTAAGTGTTATGTTACCCACACATGACACATGACGTGCACAAATTTGTTTTTATTTTCCAGATGCTCCTTCTTTGTAAAAACTTTACTTTAGCAATATGCAAATTAGGCTAAACGCTATGGAGAGCTCCGGCTCTACAGCGATAACAAAGTCCCCTGCTACACTTCCACCACCCAGGGCCTTCTCTCATACTTCCCCCTTTAGCTTCGTCCATCCTCACCAGCTAGATGTGGAGCCAAAGCCCAGAGGTGCCCCCCAAAGCACTTCAGCCTAATTTGCATATTGCTAAAGTGAAGTTTTAGCACTGAAGGAGCAGCAGGACAATAAAAACAATTGTATGGATGACATGGCCCTATGTAACATAACAGAGTTGCTTGTACATGTATTTATAGTTTTTATTTTAAATGTGTGTGTATGTATATACACTCACCGGCCACTTTATTAGGTACACCATGCTAGTAATGGGTTGGACCCTCTTTTGCCTTCAAAACTGCCTCAATTCTTCGTGGCATAGATTCAACAAGGTGCTGGAAGCATTCCTCAGAGATTTTGGTCCATATTGACATGATGGCATCACACAGTTGCCGCAGATTTGTCGGCTGCACATCCATGATGCGAATCTCCCGTTCCACCACATCCCAAAGATGCTCTAATGGATTGAGATCTGGTGACTGTGGAGGCCATTTGAGTACAGTGAACTCATTGTCATGTTCAAGAAACCAGTCTGAGATGATTCCAGCTTTATGACATGGCGCATTATCCTGCTGAAAGTAGCCATCAGATGTTGGGTACATTGTGGTCATAAAGGGATGGACATGGTCAGCAACAATACTCAGGTAGGCTGTGGCATTGCAACGATGCTTAATTGGTACCAAGGGGCCCAAAGAGTGCCAAGAAAATATTCCCCACACCATGACACCACCACCACCAGCCTGAACCGTTGATACAAGGCAGGATGGATCCATGCTTTCATGTTGTTGACGCCAAATTCTGACCCTACCATCCGAATGTCGCAGCAGAAATCGAGACTCATCAGACCAGGCAACGTTTTTCCAATCTTCTACTGTCCAATTTCGATGAGCTTGTGCAAATTGTAGCCCATCTGCCTCAAAGTTGGACGTACTGTGCGTTCAGAGATGCTCTTCTGCCTACCTTGGTTGTAACGGGTGGCGATTTGAGTCACTGTTGCCTTTCTATCAGCTCGAACCAGTCTGCCCATTCTCCTCTGACCTCTGGCATCAACAAGGCATTTCCGCCCACAGAACTGCCGCTCACTGGATGTTTTTTCTTTTTCGGACCATTCTCTGTAAACCCTAGAGATGGTTGTGCGTGAAAATCCCAGTAGATCAGCAGTTTCTGAAATACTCAGACCAGCCCTTCTGGCACCAACAACCATGCCACGTTCAAAGGCCTCAAATCCCCTTTCTTCCCCATACTGATGCTCGGTTTGAACTGCAGGAGATTGTCTTGACCATGTCTACATGCCTAAATGCACTGAGTTGTTAAGTGTTAACGAGCAGTTGGACAGGTGTACCTAATAAAGTGGCCGGTGAGTGTATATACGTCCTATTTGCACATGCAGTGACAAAGGCCAAAGTTAAACGGCTATACCTTCTGAACCTTAGCATATTAAACAAGAGAATTTCCCCTTTAATATGATATGATGATTGTGTATGGATGCTTCACAAAACCAGAGCTATCTACTCTTAAAATTGTACTCAAAATGTTTGCTTTTTATGTACAGCTTTCTATTTCCGAGAACTTTAAGAGTGGATATCTCCGTTTGGGTAAACTATCTAATTATAGGAGAATTGTGTTTTTAGGTGCAAGCTTCAGGAGATATAAAGGCATACGAAGTGTGCAACTCTCCAGCCTATCAGTTGAAGGTACAAAGTAGAAGGAAAGTCTTTCACTTTGCAAAAGTTAATGCCCCCTCTGCATCTGTAGCTAAACCTGGGAAAGGGTGATGGAATAATGCTATACATATTTACCATATATACTTAAGTATAAGTCGAGTATAAAAAATTGTGCAAAAGTTGTACAAAAATTGCGCTGAAAATGCTCTACTCGCCTTATACTCGAGTATATAAAAAAATAAAACTCTGTACTCACCATTCCGATAGCCCCGGCAGCTCCTATTCTATCTCCATGTTCCTCTTTGGAAGAAAAGAAAAGGCGCAGTTGCGGACCCGCCGCGACCAGGGGGATAGAAGAGGAGCTGCCCAGGCCGTCGGAATGGTGAGTAAGGAGTTAAAAAAAAAATTTTTATGGGCTGACTTTATACTACAGGGGGCTGGCAGGCTATATACACTACAGGGGGCCGGCAGGCTA
>WNYA01003830.1:0-22243 GCA_019512145.1 Engystomops pustulosus
AGATGCTGTCCTCGAGTATCTCACTGTGCACAACCTTATAACCCAGCGTCAGCATGGGTTTATGAGAGATTGGTCCTGTCAGACTAATCTGATTGGTTTCTACGAGGAGGTAAGTTCAAGACTGGATCTGGGGGACGCTGTGGATGTTGTATATCTGGACTTTTCAAAGGCATTTGACACCGTGCCACATAAAAGATTGGTATATAAAATGAGACTGCTGGGAATAGGAGAAAATCTGTGTATTTGGGTAAGTAATTGGCTTAGTGCCACAGGGGTCAGTATTGGGGCCACTTCTTTTTAATATTTTTATTAATGACCTTGTAATGGGTTTACACAGTCAAGTTTCAATATTTGCAGATGATACTAAGCTGTGTAAAGTAATAAATACTGAGGTCGATAGTTTAGCATTACAGAGGGATTTGTGGAAGCTTATGGAGTGGGCAGAGAAATGGTTGATGAGGTTTAATGTAGATAAATGTAAAGTTATGCACTTGGGCCATGGAAACAAAAAGTATAATTATGTTCTAAACGGTCAATTACTTGGTAAAACTGGAGCTGAAAAGGACTTGGGGGGTATTGGTGGATGGTAAACTTAATTTTAGTGACCAGAGCCAGGCGGCTGCTGCTAAAGCAAATAAAATTATGGGATGTATCAAGAGAGGAATAGATTCTCATGATAAAGACATAGTTTTGCCCTTATACAACTCCTGGTCAGACCACACATGGAATATGTGTACAGTTTGGGGCACCAGTATATAAAAGTTAGTAGAAGCTGGAACGGGTGCAGAGGAAGCAACCAGGATTTATTAGGGGAATGGGGGACTAGAATACAATACAGATTACAAAATTGGGGATTATTCAGTTTAGAAAAAAGACACTGAGGGGAGACCTCATTACATGTACAATACCTGAACGGACAGTACAAGATCTCTCCAAAGACTTTTTTATACCTAGGCCTGTGACCAGGACAAGGGGGCATCCTCTACGCCTAGAGGAGAGGCGATTCTACCATCACATAGACAAAGGTCTTTACTGTAAGAGCAGTGAGACTATGACCTCTCTGCCGCAGGAGGTTTGTTATGGCCGACTCTATGTACATGTTCAAGAGAGGCTTGATGACTTTCTGGAGAGAAAAAATACACGGTTATGGGGATTAAAACATTTATTATTCTTGAAGGTTGGACTTGATGGTTGCGTCTCCTTCCAGCCTTATATCTATGATACTATACTATGATAGGAAGGAGGAGGATGCTGGAGGTTGCGTGACAGGCTGCTGGGCACACAGGAGAGGGGGCTGGGGGACAGGAGGAGCAGGCTGCAGGACAGGAGGAGGCTGGAAGACGGTGGAGGCTAGGACAGGAGGAGGATGCTGGAGGAGAACTGGGGGACAGGAAGATGCTTGAGGAGGCTGGGGGACAGAAGGAGGCTGTAGACAGGAGGAGATCTGGAGGGTAATCGGAGGATTCTGGAGGGGACTGTGAGACCGGAGGAGAGGCTGGAGGACAGAAGGAGGCCAGACAGGAGGAGGATGCTGAAGAGAAGGCTGGGGGACAGAGAATGCTGGAGGAATGAGGGGAGCTGGGGAACAGGAGGAAGGCTGGGGGGACCGTCAAGTTCGAATTATATTATGCTTGTGGGTGGACAATGGGCGTGGTTTAGAAAAAGGGGAGGGGCTTGTTTTCTTGCTTTCCTCCAAAAGTTGGGGAGTATGCTTTGTGCCTGTGTAATGTATGTGCTGAGAATGAGCCCAGAGCCTGTGTTATATGATATAATAAGCCCCCACATATGACACCACTGCCGCCTCCCGGGGTTTCATCTCAGTGTTAACCTGTCTTACATGGACATGGGCGCGAGGGTTACTGTAAGGGCCTCTGCTGGCAGTAGCAACCAATCACAGGACTGCTTTCATTTCCTATTCCTATTCCCATTCACAAACATGATAGCTGCTCGTGATTGGTTTGCAATGGGCTTGTGGGTTATTTAAGCTGTTATTTAAGCGGTCCAGAATGACAAAACTATCTAAAAGGGGGTGGGGTCGTGTTGCCCTTAGCAACCACACACTGAGCAGCCTATGGATTTCTGCTGACATTTGTATTGGAAGGTTCCATCACATCTTCTATCTACACTACATTATACCTGCAGGTTTACATCGCCCCCTATATGATACTCCTAGTATGACATAAGTAAAACATACACAGGAATCTGTCATTATTAGAACAGGAGGAGGAGAAAGACGTCACAGCATGAAATATAACTGATACAGGACCCCGGGTGCTCGGGCATCCCATGCTTACTACAAAGTGACCACTAGATGGAGCTAGTGCCTGCATAGACGCTCTGCCTACCATCGCCTGTTGTCGGGCGATTTCCATCTGGGTTTTTGTTCGTAGCTCCTCCTCCTTACGATCGGGTGCAGGCCGCTCCCTCTCTGGCTGTAGCTCCTCCTCCAGTAACGCGGCTGCCTGACGACATTACAAAGTAGAACGCTGGGCGGGGGCATCTGCATCGCATGACTGGCTAAAAAATGGCGGAGCCTGTAGGTGCATGGTAGCTGCTAGAATGGAGTTGGAAGGATGAGGCGTGATGTCACTGGGGTGATATAGGCTGGGGGCGGGGCTACGTGTTTCCCGCCTGTATGTGTGTGGAGAAGTTGCAGGGCTGCTCTCTGATGTGTGTGGAGGGATCTGCTCCAGGGTTCTGGGAGCTGTGTGTAATATGGGCGGGCGGCTGCCGTCTGCAAGTGTGGAAAGGGGGTGATATGCAAAGAAGCCCGGGCTCCAAGGGCAGCAGCGGGTCACACAGAGGAGCCTGAGGGTATGTAGTGAAGGATGAGGGTTATGTATGGACAGTGAGGGTCTTATGGCTGCATATTGCCACATTGGGACATACATCATAATGTGGGTGCAAATCCCTTTATTTTTCCTCATCCATCACTCCCCTGTTCCCACACTGTATCAGACGTTGAGACAGGAAGCATACCAGGCTGCAGGAAGTTGGTAAAGTGGAGGGGCTGTGTCCCTGTAAATATATAGGTACAGCCAACCTGTAAAATTTTTAAAATAGTCTGACAACCCCTTTAACCCCTTAAGGACGGAGGGTTTTCCGGCTCATTTCTCGCTCTCCAACTTCAAAAATCCATAACTTTTTCATTTTTACGTCTACAGACCAGTGTGAGGGCTTATTTTGTGCGTAACAAATTTTACTTTCCCGTAATGTTATTTATTTTAACATGCCGTGTACTGCGAAGCTGAAAAAAAATTCCAAATGTGGAAAAATTGAAAAAAAACCGCACGTGCGTCACGTTCTTGTGGGCTCAGTTTTTACGACTTTCACTCTTCGCTCCAAATAACACGCCTACTTTATTCTTTGGTTCGGTGCGATCGCGGTGATACCAAATTTATATAGGTTTTATTGTGTTTTAATACATTTTCAAAAATTAAACGAATGTGTACAAAAAAGAAAAAAAAATTTTTGCCATCTTCTGACGCTAATAACTTTTTCATACTGTGGCGCACGGAAATGTGTGAGGGGTCATTTTTTGCGAAATGAGGCGAATTCTAAGCGTACGTGGCTGCCTTGGAGCTTGCTGATATCTCTCCTAAACACACACCAGCTGCAGGGGCGTGGCCATCAGTGCGGACCAGGAACACGATATAGACAAGCCTCAACATCATTATACAGGCTGTCAGTCCATGCACTTGGGTGTGGCTGGCCTCCACACCACTACATAATAGAGTGTGACAGCTGAAGTATGCTATATGCTATACATTTGGACATTTCACCAGGTCATATGGCATCAGCTTTAGGACCTAAAAAAAAAGAAAGAGTCATTGCTACGTTAAAAGGCCTGTAGGGGGACAATGAAGAAAGAAAGGCAACAGGCTCTCTAATGTGCATTTTGAAAATAATTAGTTTAGGGGGTTATTTTGCATGCGGGGTTCTCTTTAATGTGGGAATGGACACTGGCTGGGTAGGGGGGACAGCAAAATTTACAGGCCCCAAAATTCCTAGTGTGGCCCTGAGTGAGAGAGCAGGTGGGAGAGTAGTGATGACAAGAAACAGGCCGAGAGTGAGAGACAGGTAGGGAGCATGAGTAGTGACAGAGATACAGCCGTGAGTGTGAGTGAGAGACAGACATGGAGTCACAGAGAGACAAGCGAGAGTGAGTGACAGACAGAGTTTGACAGGGACAGGGGATTTTTTGTTAACCACTTAACGTAAGTGCAGCTATTTACTGTGCTGGGCTAGCAGGGATCTACAGCTTAATAAATATCACACATAATAAATGATATAACTGTCAGCCTGCACTTACAGATAATAAGGGTGATGGTAGATGTTATAGTCACATGTACCCTCCTTGTCATACTTCCCAATCGTCCCGGTTTTAGCAGGACATCCCGTTTTTTGGGCTCTGCTCCGCTACTTTTCCCAGTTTGTCCTGCCTCCTCCAGTGCGGTAGATATAGCTGCAGAGGTGGACCAGCCCCTATACCTCCTCCACTTCTGTCTGCACGAGTCATGTAGAGGTGCCTCCACCCCCACGGGCCCCACCCACCCTCACAGTCAGTCGAACTCGAGCCCGGGAGAAGACTGATGAACTGCGTGGGAACGAGGTAGGTAAGAAACAGAGTTTTTTTGTTTACTACCAGGGGACAGGGAGCACAGGGAAGCCAGGAGGGGGAGAATAGAGGACAGGGGAGGCTGAGGCACATGAGAGGACAGGGGGGCTGGGTGGCTACAGGAGAAGCTGGGAGACAGGATCTGCTTGAGCAGGAGGACGCGAAGAAGGTTGGAGGAAGGTTGAGACAGGAGGAAGGCTGGACTGGGGGCAAAGATATGCTGGAGGCTAAAAGAGGGCTGGGACAGAAATGTCTGGAGGCTGGTGAGGACAGGACATGGGTAGGACAGGAGAGGCTGAGAACAGGAGGCTACAGGAGGAATAAGAGGAGTAGGCTGCTGGAGATTTGCAGCCAGATCTTGTGCAGTAGCTCTGCAGATTTTTGTGGCAGATAACTTTAAAAAAGCATTAGCAAAGCGAGTGTATAGCTTGGCAACGAGTGTGCATTGATCCTTAGTGTGTGCAGTGTCTAAGTGTGACTTACGTTTAAGGGAAGGAATACTTTTTGGATCCAGCAACATGATAAGTGCATCTACATTTTTATTTCCTGATATTCATTGTGTGATTTTATTGCAACCAAGTAATCTGAAGGTATTTTACTTGCATAATCTGTATATTGTGTGGGGGGTATAGGGAGGCATTCACCTGCTTATCTAGACAGTATAGTCACAGTGCTGCCTAATTATAGTGGGGTGTGGCTCATCTAATTAGCACCTTTATATACTTCTGTGTCAGTTTGTTTGGTGGTTTGCAGCCAGATCTTGTACAGTGAGCTCTGCAGATTTTTGGTGGCAGATAACTTTTAAAAAGCATTAGCAAGCGGTGTATGAGCTTGGCAACGAGTGTGCTTGACCTTAGTGTGTGCAGTGTCTTAAGTGTGACTTACGTTTAGGAGGAATACTTTTGGATCCAGCAACAAAGAATAGTGCACTACATTTTTTATTTCCTGATATTCATTGTGTGATTTTATTGCCAACCAAGTAGATCTGAAGTATTTTACTTGCATAATCTGTATATTGTGTGGGGGGTATAGGGAGGCATTCACCTTGCTTATCTGAGACAGTATAGTCACAGGTGCTGCCTAATTAATAGTGGGGGTGGCTATCTAATTTAGCAGCCTTTATATACTTCTGTGGTCGTTTGTTTGTGGTTTGCAGCCAGATCTTGTACAGTGAGCTCTGCAGTTTTTTGGCAGATAACTTTTAAAAAAGCATTAGCAAGCGAGTGTGTGAGCTTGGCATCGAGTGTGCATTGATCCTATGTTTGTCAGTTTCTTAGAGTGTGACTTACGTTTAAGGACTTAAGTTTGGGGGGCTTAGCAGTAAGCTTCTGTGTCTGTGTCTTACGTAATTCTCTTTCTGTGCATAATCTAATTGTAATCCCCATTAGAAATGGACTCCATAAGTGGCATGCTACACGTGTACATCCTGTGCCATGTTGCTTTCCTTGAACAGCCGTTCGAGGGAATACTGCTGGTGGGGTGTGTGAAAATTTGCTCATCTGGAAGCCCAGATTCTGGATCTAAATGAGCAAGTTTCAGGCTGCGGCAATTGATAATATGGAACGAAGTTTGCTGCTCCTGGAGCACAAACTCTCTGGGGAAGATGGTTGTGGGAGGGAATTATGGAGGTGCAGAGTGAGGGGCGCTAGCTATTGGGTAACATGTAGAAGTGCGGGGTAGAGGAAGAGTTGTAAGAGTCTAGTCCTGATCTGGTGCACCCCAATAGTTTGCAAGGCTGAGGATGAGGGGATATCAGCTCTGGGGCCAATGCTGCAGAAGAGATGGGCCGCTAGCAACCAGGGGAATGTGTGCTCCAGTAGAGGTAATGGGAGCAGTAGGCAAGGTCAGACAGGTGCTGGTAGTGGGTTCGATTATTAGGGGAACACCAGGGCAATCTGTCCAACAAGACCGTGCATACAGAACAGTGTGTTGTTTGCCGGGTGCTCGGTTGTCGGCATCTTTGGCGATCGGGTTGATGGATTACTGGAGGGCTGGTGAGGACACGCGGTCATGGTCCAGCATTGGCACTAAGACAAGTAACAGGTATGGTAAGGTCCTTAAAATGATTTCAGAGATTTAGGCCATAACTCAGGGCAAGGACCTCAAAGGTAATTTTCTCCTTCGGAAATACTGCCTGTACCACGTGCCACACCAGAAAGGCAACGGGAGATCAAGGGGGTAATAGTGGCTCAAAAGTTGGTGTAGAAAGGAGGGGTTTTGGGTTCATGATAACTGGGCTGACTTTTCTGTGGGCTACAGGCTCTACAGTAGGATGGGCTGCACCTCAATGGGAGGGGGCCGCTGTTTTATGGGAAAAAATGGCTTAGAAGTTTGGGGATGATGTTTAAATAAACTAGAACCGGGGGGAGGGCAACTACACTTGTGCATGGCAATAGACGTGTCCATAGAGAGCTGGAAGAGCCATATCCATGGGGGAGGAAGGGGCTGAATGAATTGGGGAATAAGGACAAAAGGAATACGGACAGGAAAACCATATAAGTGTTGTACACAAATGCCAGAAGCCTCACAAACAAATGGAGGAACTGAACCTTGATGTTGGAACGAAAGATGAATAGTGGGTATCGCGAGACATGGCTGGACAGTAGCTAATACTGGGCTGTTACTATAGATGGTTATAGTCTTTTTAGAAAGGATCGTATAATAAAAGGGGGAGGGGTTGTTTTATTTGTGAATTCTTGCCTCAAGCCCGCCTTGCGAGATGAACATCAGTAACGCAAATGTGGAGTCCCATGGTGGCGATAAGAGGAGAAAATAAAAATAAAATATTACTAGGGGTTTGTTATAAGGCTCCAAATATAATGGAGCACGCAGAGGAAATGCTGATATGAAATGTTGCGGCTTCAAAGCATGGTGAAGTACTTATCATGGGGACTTCAATTACCCAGATATTGACTGGGGGCAGAAACCTGCAGGTCCTTCAAAGGTAGCAGGTTCTTGTCAACAACAAAGACATTACCTGTCGCAACTAGTCCTGGAGCCAACAAGAGGGGGGGGCCACTGCTGGACCTTATCCTTACCAACAGACCTGATAGGGTATCAAAACTACAGGTTGGGGGAACCTGGGGAATAGTGATCATATATCATTGATTTTGTATTACCTTTACTAAGCACGTAGTGAAGGGGCACCAACACTCTAAACTTCAGGAGGCAATTTCATCAACTAAGGGAAGACCTAAAAGGCATGAGCTGGGATAATGCCTCAAGACAAACCCCCCAAAAAATGGGACTTTTTCTCATTATTCTGAAAAAGTCCTGTGAGAAACACATACCTTATGGGAAAAGCATAAAAAGGAACAGAAAAACCCTATGGCTAACTATGTCTTGTAAGAAAGCAATAAGCGAGAAAGATAAAGCGTTTAAGTGCTAAAACGTAAGGTAGCGATGAGGCTTACAGATTATAGAGAAAAATAATCCTGTAAAAAAAACGATAAGGCCCAAAAATAGAGACTGAAAGAAATATTGCCAGGAGAGCAAAAATAATCCCAAATTATTTTTCAATGTATATAAATGATAGAACTAAAAACAGAGAGTGTGGTCCCCTTAGAAATACATGGGGGGCCATGGTGGAAGGAGAGGAAAGGGCCAATCTACTAATGTCGCCTTCTCAACTGTCTTTACCAGGAAAATCCCCTGGTGGAAGACACAATGAGGATAATGTAAATTCTTTTATAATGTCAACAGTTTAACCCAGAAGAGGTACGGCGCCGCCTCGCAACCACTAAGATATATAATCAACAGGGGCCAGATGGCAACACCCCCGGGTTCTGCATGAATTATGTACGTGATAGAACTGTTATTTTTAATATTGAAGATTCACTGAGGGACTGGTTTTATGTTCCCCAGGAATGGCCATAGCAATGTGGTACCAATATACAAAAAGGATCAAAAGCGATCCTGGAAACTACAGACCCGTAAGTCTAACTGCTGTGGTGGGGAAATATTTGAGGGGTTATTAGAGATGCTATCCTGGAGTATCTCACTGTGCACAACCTATAACCCAGCGTCAGCATGGGTTGTATGAGATCGGTCCTGTCAGACTAATCTGATTGGTTTCTACGAGGAGGTAAGTCAAGACTGGATCTGGGGGACGCTGTGGATGTTGTATACTGGACTTTTCAAAGGCATTTGAACCGTGCACACATAAAAGGTTGGTATATAATGAGACTGCTGGGAACGGAGAAAATCTGTGTATCTGGTAGTAATTGGCTTAGTGATAGAAAACAAGTTGGTCATTAATGGCACATTCTCAGATTGGGTTATGTTACAGTGGAGTGCCACAGGGTCAGTATTGGGGCCACTTCTTTTTAATATTTTATTAATGACCTTGTAATGGGTTTACACAGTCATTTTCAATATTTGCAGATGCATACTAAGCTGTGTAAAGTAATAAATACGGAGGTCGTAGTTTAGCATTACAGAGGGATTTGTGGAAGCTTGAGGTATGGCAGAGAAATGGTTGATGAGGTTTAATGTAGATAAATGTAAAGTTATGCACTTGGGCCATGGAACAAAAAGTATAATTATGTTCTAAACGGTCAATTACTTAGTAAAACTGAAGCTGAAAAGGACTTGGGCGTATTGGTGTGATGGTAAACTTAATTTTATTGACCAGAGCCAGGCGGCTGCTGCTAAAGCAAATAAAATAAGGGATGATCAAGAGAGAATAGATTCTCATGATAAAGACATATTCTGCCCTTATACAATCCCTGGTCAGACCACACATGGAATATTGTGTACAGTTTGGGGCACCAGTATATAAAAGTTAGTAAAGCTGGAACGGGTGCAGAGGAAGCAACCAGGATTATTAGGGGAATGGGGGACTAGAATACAATACAGATTACAAAATTGGGGATTATTCAGTTTAGAAAAAAGACACTGAGGGAGACCTCATTACATGTACAATACCTGAACGGACAGTACAAGATCTCTCCAAAGACTTTTTTATACCTAGGCCTGTGACCAGGACAAGGGGGCATCCTCTACGCCTAGAGGAGAGGCGATTCTCATCACATAGACAAAGGTCTTTACTGTAAGAGCAGTGAGACTATGACTCTCTGCCGCAGGAGGTTTTTATGGCCGACTCTATGTACATGTTCAAGAGAGGCTTGATGTACTTTCTGGAGAGAAAAAATATCACGGTTATGGGGATTAAAACATTTTTATTCTTGAAGGTTGGACTTGATGGTTGCGTCTCCTTCCAGCCTTATATACTATGATACTATACTATGATAGGAAGGAGGAGGATGCTGGAGGTTGCGTGACAGGCTGCTGGGACACAGGAGAGGGGAGCTGGGGGACAGGAGGAGCAGGCTGCAGGACAGGAGAGGCTGGAAGACGGTGGAGGCTAGGACAGGAGGAGGATGCTGGAGGAGAACTGGGGGACAGGAAGATGCTTGAGGAGGCTGGGGGACAGAGGAGGCTGTAGACAGGAGGAGATCTGGAGGGGTAATCGGAGGAGTTCTGGAGGGGACTGTGAGACCGGAGGAGAAGGCTGGAGGACAGAAGGAGGCCAGGACAGAGGAGATGCTGAAGGAGAAGGCTGGGGGACAGAGAGATGCTGGAGGAATGAGTGGGAGCTGGGGAACAGGAGGAAGGCTGGGGGGACCGTCAAGTTCGAATTATATTATGCTTGTGGGTGGACAATGGGCGTGGTTAGAAAAAGGGAGGGGCTTGTTTTCTTGCTTTCCTCCAAAAGTTGGGGAGTATGCTTTGTGCCTGTGTAATGTTGTGCTGAGAATGAGCCCAGACCTGTGTTATATGATATAATAAGCCCCCACTATGACACCACTGCCGCCTCCCGGGGTTTCATCTCAGTGTTAACCTGTCTTACATGGACATGGGCGCGAGGGTTACTGTAAGGGCCTCTGCTGGCAGTAGCAACCAATCACAGGACTGCTTTCATTTCCTATTCCTATTCCCATTCACAAACATGTAGCTGCTCGTGATTGGTTTGCAATGGGCTTGTGGGTTATTTAAGCTGTTTTAAGCGGTCCAGAATGACAAAACTATCTAAATGGGGTGGGGTCGTGTTGCCCTTAGCAACCAGACACTGAGCAGCCTATGGATTTCTGCTGACATTTGTATTGGAAGGTTCCATCACATCTTCTATCTACACTACATTATACCTGCAGGTTTACATCGCCCCCTATATGATACTCCTAGTATGACATAAGTAAAACATACACAGGAATCTGTCATTATTAGAACAGGAGGAGGAGAGAAGACGTCACAGCATGAAATATAACTGATACAGGACCCCGGGTGCTCGGGCATCCCATGCTTACTACAAAGTGACCACTAGATGGAGCTAGTGCCTGCATAGACGCTCTGCCTACCTATCGCCTGTTGTCGGGCGATTTCCATCTGGGTTTTTGTTCGTAGCTCCTCCTCCTTAGCTCGGGTGCAGGCCGCTCCCTCTCTGGCTGTAGCTCCTCCTCCAGTAACGCGGCTGCCTGACGACATTACAAAGTAGAAACGCTGGGCGGGGGCATCGCATCGCATGACTGGCTAAAAAATGGCGGAGCCTGTAGGTGCATGGTAGCTGCTAGAATGGAGTTGGAAGGATGAGGCGTGATGTCACTGGGGTGATATAGGCGGGGGCGGGCTACGTGTTTCCCGCCTGTATGTGTGGAGAAGTTGCAGGGCTGCTCTCTGATGTGTGTGGAGGGATCTGCTCCGGGTTCTGGAGCTGTGTGTAATATGGGCGGGCGGCTGCCGTCTGCAAGTGTGGAAAGGGGGTTGATATGCAAAGAAGCCCGGCTCCAAGGGCAGCAGCGGGTCACACAGAGAGCCTGAGGTATAGTAGTGAAGGATGAGGTTTATGTATGGACAGTGAGGGTCTTATGGCTGCATATTGCCACATTGGGACATACATCATAATGTGGTGCAAATCCCTTTATTTTTCCTCATCCATCACTCCCCTGTTCCCACACTGTATCAGACGTTGAGACAGGAAGCATACCAGGCTGCAGGAAGTTGGTAAGTGGAGGGGCTGTGTCCCTGTAAATATATAGGTACAGCCAACCTGTAAAATTTTTAAAATAGTCTGACAACCCCTTAACCCCTTAAGGACGGAGGGTTTTCCGGCCATTTCTCTCGCTCTCCACTTCAAAAATCCATAACTTTTTCATTTTTACGTCTACAGACCAGTGTGAGGGCTTATTTTGTGCGTAACAAATTTTACTTTCCCGTAATGTTATTTATTTTAACATGCCGTGTACTGCGAAGCGAAAAAAAATTCCAATGTGGAAAAATTGAAAAAAAAACCGCACGTGGCGTCACGTTCTTGTGGGCTCATTGTTTACGACTTTCACTCTTCGCTCCAAATAACACGCCTACTTTATTCTTTGGTTCGGTGCGATCGCGGTGATACCAAATTTATATAGGTTTTATTGTGTTTTAATACATTTTCAAAAATTAAACGAATGTGTACAAAAAAAAAAAAATTTTTGCCATCTTCTGACGCTAATATAACTTTTTCTACTGTGGCGCACGGAAATGTGTGAGGGTCATTTTTTGCGAAATGAGCGACGTTTTCATTGCTACCATTTTGAGGTCTGTGCGACATTTTGATCATTTTTTATTTCATTTTTATGTTAGTAAAAAGGTGTAAAGTCGCATTTCGGACATTTGGGCGCCATTTCCCGCCTCGAGGTCACCGCCGGCCGTAACCGTTTTTATATTTTGATAGATCGGGCATTTTGGGACGCGGCGATACCTAATATGTCTGTGATTTTTACTGTTTGTTATGTTTTATATCTGTTCTAGGGAAAGGGGGGTGATTTGAACTTTTAATATTTTATTAATTTTTTTTATTTTTTAAACTTTTTTTTTTCTTTTTTTTTTCACTATTTTTTAGACCATCTAGGGTACAATAACCCTAGATGATCAGATCGCTCCTACCATATACTGCAATACTACAGTATTGCAATATATGGCGTTTTTGCAGGTCTTACATTACAATGAGCCACTGGCTCATTGTAACGAACCTGCATAAACCATGTAGCCTCGTGTCAAGAGAAGACCCGAGGCTACCATGGTAACTGATCGCCGCCCCCCGATGACGTTCGGGGGCGTGGCGATCGAAAAAAAGATGGCGGCGCCCGCGCGCCGCCGTCTTTTAAACGCCGCCCGCGACTTTGCGGGCGGCGTTTAGAGGGTTAATAGCCGCGATCGGTGCAAGCACCGACCGCGGTTATTAGCGGTGGGGGTTTTGTGCAAAATGCAAAAACCCCCACCTCTGTATGAAGAGGACTCAGCCCGTGAGCCCTCTTCATACATCCCTTATACCTCTGCGCCGTAGAGCTACGGCGCAGAGCGTTAAGGGGTTAATATAGTTACTGTTACTGTTTTATGACTTGTAGAAGGTTACTTTCTGTCTGTATAATGCAGCGGTTCCCAACCTTTTTGTAACCTGGGCCAGCTGCACCCAAAATTCCAGGTACTTTCAGGTTCCCCCTGACAAAATGGTGTGCTCCGTAATTGGCTCCTACCTAACTCCAACCCATGCAATGCCCCTTTTCCTGCAGCCCCTATTCTAATATACTCTTTTTATAATTTGTCTTTAAGGCAACTCCCTCATTTCTGTTGTACCCCGTTTCTGTAACTCCCCTCCTTTTTTGCACCGTTTTCTTTAATCTGTCTTTATAAGAAAGGGGCTACAGAAAAGGGGACATTATAATACCACTTTTTCTGAAAAACCCCGCTCCCTACATATAATGTCCCCCTGTATTTGGCCTTTACTCATTTGTGCACCCAAAACCCACCCAACCTGTTTTTCAACGTGAGAAAATATATATATATATATATATATATATATATATATATATACAGGCAGTCCCCGGGTTACATACAAGATCGGGTCCGGAGGTTTGTTCTTAAGTTGAATTTGTATGTAAGTCGAAACTGCATATTTTATAATTGTAGATCCAGATAAAAAATTTTTGGCCTCAGTGACAATTTGAATTGAAACATTTTTTGCTGTAATGGGACCAAGGATTATCAATAAAGCTTCATAACAGACACCTTATAGCTGATTATTGCAATCTGGGAGTATAGTAAAGCATTCAGAAAGCTTCACCAGAGGTCAGAGGGGTCTGTCTGTAACTATGGGTTGTCTGTAAGTCGGGTGTCCTTAAGTAGGGGACCGCCTGTAATACACTCTTCCCAGCTGCACCAAAGCAGCAGTTGTCAGCAGTCCGATCGCGGGTGTTTAACCTGTTAAGCCCGACCGCGACATTTAACATGCCTTTGGAGGGTCTTTCCCCCGTGATCCGGCCAGGACCCCAGAGCTGCCTGTAGGCACTGCCTGAAACATTGTGTCTGTGACATCATCTTACAGGCAGTGTCAGCCTATGCATGTGACCATTCTAAATTTCACCTCCATTTTGATTACTATGAAGATCTCAAGGGGTTAACAATCTTCCTAAAAGCTGTTTCTGATAGTTTGAGGGGTGCAGATTTGAAAATGGGTTGATTATATAGGGGGTTTTGATGTTAAATATGTAAAATTTCATTCAAAACTGTATTTATCCCCAAATTGATCAATTCAGAAAATACGGAAAACCGGGCCCTTTCCTGTTTTTTCATGTCCATTTTTCACTCCCCACCTTCAAAAATCTATAACTTTTTTATTTTTACACGTAAAGAGCTGTGTGACAGCTTGTTTTCTGCATAACAAATTGCTCTTCATAGTGATGGTATTAAATATTCCATGCCATGTACTCAGAAGCGGGAAAAAAATTCCAAATGCAGTGAAAATGGTGAAAAACCACATTTGCGCCATTTTCTTGTGGGCTTTGATATTACGTCTTTCACTGAGCGCCCCAAATGACATGTCTAATTTATTCTTTGGGTCGGTACGATTAAGGGGATACCAAATTTGTATAGGTTTTATAATGTTTTCATACATTTCCAAAAATTAAAACCTCCTGTACAAAAATTATTTTTTTGATTTTGCCAACTTCTGGCGCTAAAAACTTTTTTATATTTTGGTGTACGGAGCTGTGGGTGGTGTCACTTTTTGCGAAATTTGATAATATTTTCAATGATATCATTTGTAGGACTGTACGACCTTTTGATCACTTTTTATATACTTTTCAAAATGGCAAAAAAGTGCCATTTTTGACTTTGGGCGCTATTTTCCGTTCCGGGGTTAAACGCATTGAAAAACCGTTATCATATTTTTGATAGATCGGGCATTTTCGGACGCGTCGATACCTGATGTGTTTATGATTTTTACTGTTTATTTATATTTATGTCAGTTCTAGGGAAAGGGGGGTGATTTTCAATTTTAGGTTTTTTTATTATAATTTTTTTTTTTTTTAACTTTTTTTTATTTTTACTATTTTTCAGACTCCCTAGGGTATTTTAACCCTAGGTTGTCTGATCGATCCTATCATATACTGCCAAACTACAGTATGGCAGTATATGGGGATTTTGCTCCTCATTCATTGTCAGCACATTGTAATGAAGTGGTTAAAACGAAATAGCCTCGGGTCTCCATGCAGCGCGACCCGACCGCCGCTGTTAATACACCGCGGGCGGTCGCGAACTGGTTAAAATAACTTTGATAAGTAACAGAGTTCAAAAGTTATAACCATATAAAACGACGCAAGTCAGAATCCAAAAAATGGGACTGAGCCTTAAAGGAAACCTACCATTTCAAATGGTAGGTTTAAGCTGTAAACACCGAGCACCAGCTCAGGGTGAGCTGGTGCCGGTGCTTAGTTTCGTTAGTGTTAAAACCGCGGTATCGCGGTTTTAACACTTTTTAAACTTTATAGCAGAAGCCGAAGCAGTTTATGCTATAAAGTTTAAAAAGTGTTAAAACCGCGATACCACGGTTTTAACACTAACGAAACTAAGCACCGGCACCAGCTCACCCTGAGCTGGTGCTCGGTGTTTACAGCTTAAAGGACACCTGTAATCAGGTCTGTGTCACTTGTCCTGTCACTACTACCTGTTGGAGCAGCTCACAAGGATCCCATCCCAGCCTTTATCTAGTTATTTCATACATTATTCATTGTAAAATTATCTATTCTTTATAATGTAAATGAGGCTGGTCACATGGTCAGAGGCAGTGATGTCACCCCTGTTCCCCCTCCCCTCTCCTCCCCCTGCTCATGTCTGTGTGTAATGTATAGTAAAGCATGGCTAGTGTGTGTATGTCATCTGCTGACATGCTGCATCCTCCTAATATACAGGAGAGAGACACAGACATCAGCTACACATGAATCTGACATGTTCTGCTGTAACATGGCTGCCTGGAGCTGCTGTATCTCTCCTAAACACACACACAGGCTGCAGGGGGCGTGGCCACCAGCACCAGGAAGCACATCATTATACAGCCTCACATCATTATACAGGCTGTCAGTCATGCACTGGGGGTGTGGCTGTGCCTCCCACTCATGAATAGAGTGGACAGCTTGAATATGCTAATGCTTCATTGGACATTTCACAGGTCATTTGCATACAGCTTTAGGACCTCATTGCTTAGGTTTACAGGCATGTAGGGGGACAATGAAGGAATAGAGGCAACGCTCTCTAATGGCAGTTTATGAAAATATATTTAGTTTAGGGGGGTTATTTTGCATGACGGGTTCTCTTTAATGTGGGAATGGACACTGGCTGGGGTAGGGGGGACAGCAAAAATATTACAGGCCCCAAAATTCCTAGTGGTGGCCCTGAGAGTGAGAGACAGGTGGGGAGAGTGAGTGACAGAGAAACAGGCCGGGAGAGTGAGAGACAGGTAGGGAGCATGAGTGAGTGACAGAGATACAGCCAGTGAGTGTGAGTGAGAGACAGACAGGGAGAGTCACAGAGAGACAGGGAGAGTGAGTGACAGACAGAGTGAGTGACAGGGACAGGGATTTTTTGTTAACCACTTAACTAAGTGCAGCTATTTACTGTGCTGGGCTAGCAGGGATCTACAGCTAGTAATAAATATCACACATAATAAATGGATATAAGCGTCAGCCTGCAGCTTACAGATAATAAAGGGTGATGGTAGATGTTATAGTCACATTACAGCCTTTGTCATACTTCCCAATCGTCCCGGTTTTAGCAGGACAGTCCCGTTTTTTGGGCTCTGCTCCGCCTACTTTTCCCAGTTTGTCCTGCCTCCTCCAGATGCGGTAGATTAGAGCTGCAGAGGTGGGACCAGCCCCTACTACCTCCTCACATTCTGTCTGCACGAGTCATGTGAGGAGGTAGCTCCACCCCCGACTGGCCCCACCCCCTCCACAAGTCAGTCGAACTCGAGCCCGGGAGAAGACTGAATGACTGCGTGGGAACGAGGTAAGGTAAGAAACAGAGTTTTTTTGTTTACTACCAGGGGACAGGGAGCTACAGGAAGAGGAGCCAGGAGGAGAATAGAGGACAGGGGAGGCTGAGGCACATGAGGAGGACAGGGGGGGCTGGTGGCTACAGGAGAAGGCTGGGAGACAGGAATCTGCTGGAGGACAGGAGGACGCTGAAGAAGGTTGGAGGAAGGTGGAGGACAGGAGGAGGCTGGAGGCTGGGGGACAAGAATATGCTGGAGGCTAAAAGAGGAGGCTGGGAGACAGGAATATGCTGGAGGCTGGTGGAGGACAGGAGCATGGTGGAGGACAGGAGGAGGCTGGAGAACAGGAGGCTACAGGAGGAGAATAGAGGAGTAGGCTGCTGGAGGACTCAAAATGGTAGCAATGAAAACGTCGCCTCATTTCGCAAAAAATGATCCCTCATACATCTCTGTGCGCCAAAGTATGAAAAAGTTATTAGCGTCAGAAGATGGCAAAAACAGGACAGGAGCCGTGCACTGGTATGACATCACATGATCAGGACAGGGGCTGTGCACTGGTATGACTTCACATGATCAGGACAGGAGCCGTGCAGTGGTATGACATCACATGATCAGGACGGGGGGGCTGTGCACTGGTATGACATCACATGATCAGGACAGGAGCTGTGCACTGGTATGACATCACATGATCATGGCATGGCTCTGACATTACTTCGCTGAAAGGAGCCCTGCACAGTTTTAAGATAATGGCTGATAGGAGGCCAAAGACTCTTGATGTATCCAGAGACACAGGACTTCCATCACATGCCAGTGCCTGAGAAATCTTCCCCACTGACTCCAAGCGGGAGACTCCAAATCTGTTCAAATTGCCCTGCACAGTGACAAATCTGGCACAGCAAAAAAGGTGCGAGTGACGGAAAAGAAGCTAGATTGTTGCGCCAAGGTGCTCAAGGTGCAGCAAAAATTTTGTCAGAAAGTCAATAATAAATGCCCCAGACTGTGCCAGTCCCCGGGTTACATACAAGATAGGGTCTGTAGGTTTGTTCTTAAGTTGAATTTGTATGTAAGTAGGAACTGTATATTTTATCATTGTAATCCCAGCCAGAACTTTTTTGGTCTCTGTGACAATTGGATTTTAAAAATGTTGGGTTATCATAAGAATCAGGAGTAACAATAAATCTTCATTACAGACACCTGTGATAACTGTTATAGCTGATTATTGTAGCCTAGGGCTAAAGTACAATAAATTACCAATATCCAGAGGTCCGTATGTAAGTCAAGTGTTCTTAAGTAGGGGACCGCCTGTACACAGGAATATCGCAAGGGCACAAGCTTTCTCTTAGGCATATAGCACGAAGATCTGGCGGGGAATTCGGAAATCCGGGAAATGGCCCACGAGAATCAGCGGTGCACTGGCCCTTTAAATTTACAAGCGCCGGCGCTCTAGGAAGCAGGGACCGGAGCAAGAGCATAGAGAAGTGAGTGAGGCTGGGGGGAGCGGGCACCACGGAGAGGGGCACGGGTGCACCTGCGACCCAGGACGTGGGTCGCAGAAGCCTCTGTGACAAAATCTTAATTTCAGACACCTTTGATAACTGTTATAGCTGTTAATAATAGCCTGGGACTAAAGGACAGTAAATTACCAACATCCAGAGGTCCGTTTGTAACTAAGGGTTGTCTGCAAGTCGGGTGTTCTTAAGTAGGGGACTGCCTGTACACACATATAGAAAATATTCAACACAGATATGCTGAGGCCCCTGACACTGCGGGCCCCTGGTAGCTGATTTTGGCGTTGTAGCTAATTTGTAATCATGGGAATGTAGGGATTCAGTGATCTTATGGATATAGTCATACACATATATAAAGTGATATAGGGACTTAGTGATCCTGGGACTATGTGATCCCGAGGTCATGATGAGAATATTGGGGGATTTATCATATGCCGGTACTCATGCCATGCCTCACCTGATGCGGCAGATACATTAAGCAGCTTAGACCCCTTAGACTATGGAAGAATGCCTCATGCTGGCCCATTTCACCGGAAGCTGTACCCCCTTCACACCCCCTCCATGCCCATATGGGGTAGTCACAAGAGTACTTCTACCCCGAACACTGCCATAGAAGCTCGGATAAATCTCCCTCATAGAGACTGATGTAGGGTCTCAGTGATTAATTGAATTTAGTAAAATAGTGATTATGGGGATGTAGGGTCTTGGGGTTATAGGGACTCTGTAATCAGGGGGATGGAGGGATTTAGTAATCTGGAGGATGCTGGGATTTGTTGCTCGTGGGATTATAGGCACGGGGGATGCTGGACCTTGGTGATCATGAATTGATGATGAGAATATAGAGACAGAGTGATCATGGGGTTGTAGGTTTTCATTGATCATGTGGATGTAGAAACATCATGGGGGTGTAGGGATTTTTTTGGGGACTCTCATTCACACCAACTATAGTTATAGTATATGGTTATATAGAAACAGACAAGACTCACAGCCTTACCCTCACACAATCGGGTCACTTCTGGCCGGACCCACTTACAACCTGCACATTCAAACGACAAGAGACTCGAAAAATGACCCTCACACAACTGGGTCACTTCTGGCCGGACCCACTTACAACCCGCACATTTAATGGACAGGAGACTCACAGCCTTACCCTCACACAATCGGGTCACTTCTGGCCGGACTCACTTACAACCCGCACATTCAATGGACAGGAGACTCACAGCCTTACCCTCACACAATCGGGTCACTTCTGGCCAGACCCACTTTCAACCCGCACATTCAAAGGACAGGAGACTTCAAAGGACATTCAAAGGACAGGAGACTTGCAGCCTTACCCTCACACAATCAGGTCCCTTCTGGCCGGACCCACTTAAAACCTGCACATTCAAAGGATAAGAGACTCGCAGCCTTACCCTCACACAACTGGGTCACTTCTGGCCGGACCCACTTACAACCCGCACATTTAATGGACAGGAGACTCAGACTTACCCTCACACAATCGGGTCACTTCTGGCCGGACCCACTTTCAACCCGCACATTCAAAGGACAGGAGACTTGCAGCCTTACCCTCACACAATCGGGTCACTTCTGGCCGGACCCACTTTCAACCCGCACATTCAAAGGACAGGAGACTTGCAGCCTTACCCTCACACAATCGGGTCACTTCTGGCCGGACCCACTTACAACCTGCACATTTAAAGGACAGGAAATTCGCAGCCGGACCCTCACAAGACCGGGTCACTTCTGGCCGGATCCACTTACAACCTGCACATTCAAATGACAGGAGCCTCGCAGCCTTACCCTCACACAATCGGGTCACTTCTGGCCGGACCCACTTACAACCCGCACATTCAATGGACAGGAGACTCGCAGCCTTACCCTCACACATTCGGGTCACTTCTGGCCGGACCCACTTACAACCCGCACATTCAATGGACAGGAGACTCGCAGCCTTACCCTCACACAATCGGGTCACTTCTGGCCGGACCCACTTTCAACCCGCACATGCAAATGACAGGAGACTCGCAGCCTTACCCTAACACAATCGGGTCACTTCTGGCCGGACCCACATACAACCTGCACATTCAAAGGACAGGAGACTCGCAGCCTTATCCTCAAACAATCGGGTCACTTCTGGCCGGACCCACTTACAACCTGCACATTCAAAGTACAAGAGACTCGCAGCCTTATCCTCAAACAATCGGGTCACTTCTGGCCGGACCCACTTACAACCCAAGCGTGAATTTTTCAATGTTACAATGCGCTTGGCTACCCTGGAAGCGGTTTTTTTTAATTGCTTTAAGTGTAAGCAGTTGTGTAAAACATTTTCCAGTTCCAGGGTAGCCAAGCGCATTGTAACATTGAAAAATTCACGCTTCCCGATTCATCCAAAACGCCACGTGTGAATGCACCCTGAAACAAGCAGAGGAATGTGATGATGTCTACATCTGCAAAGAAGGGGAGATTAATATTAAAACTCATGCTTTGGTAGAGGGGGTAAAGTTGTGTGACTGGGGTCCATTGATCTACTTAAACTGCAGGGGCACAGCTCATTACAGGGCAGAGCTGTGATTGTAAGAAGCCTGGTATGACATCACATGATCAGGACAGGAGCCGTGCACTGGTATGACATCACATGATCAGGACAGGAGCCGTGCACTGGTATGACATCAAATGATCAGGACAGGAGCCGTGCACTGGTATGACATCACATGATCAGGACAGGAGCCGTGCACTGGTATGACATCACATGAGCAGGACAGGAGCCGTGCACTGGTATGACATCACATGATCCTGTGATTCCTATTCGGAATGGTCACCAGTTATGAGTGGTGTACCCCAGGGTTCTGTGCTTGGCCCACTTACTTAAATATTTATTAATGAATAGAGGGGAGAAATTAATAGCACTGTGTCTATTTTTGCAGATGACAGAGCTGTGTAGTGTAATACAGTCTATGGTGGATGTTCATAGGCTGCAGGGTGACTGGGACAAATGAATTACAACCTGCACATTCAAAGTACAAGAGACTCGCAGCCTTATCCTCAAACAATCGGGTCACTTCTGGCCGGACCCACTTACAACCCGCACATTCAATGGACAGGAGACTTACAGCCTTACCCTCACACAATCGGGTCACTTCTGGCCGGACCCACTTACAACCTGCACATTCAAAGGACAGCAGACTTGCAGCCTTAGCCTCACACAATTGGGTCACTTCTGGCCGGACCCTCTTTCAATCCGTACATTTAATGGACAGGAGACCCGCAGCCTTACCCTCACACACTCGGATCACTTCTGGCCGGACCCACTTACAACCTGCACATTTAAAGGACAGAAGACTCACATCCTTATCCTCCCACAATCGGGTCACTTCTGGTCGGACCCACTTACAACCCGCACATTCAACGTCTCTGTCTCTGACCATCTCTGATGGACTCTGACTCTGATCATCTCTGTCTCTGACCGCCTCTGACGGCCTCTGTCTCTGACCGCCTCTGATCGTCTCTGTCTCTGACCGCCTCTGATTTTCTCTGTCTCTGACCGACTCTGACCGACTTTGTCTCTGACCAACTCTGTCTCTGACCGTCTCTGACTTTAAAAGTCTCTGACTCTGACCTTCACTGACTCTGACTGTCTTTGTCTCTGACCGCCTCTGTCTCTGACCGACTCTGATCGTCTCAGTCTCTGACCGACTTTGACTGTCTTTGTCTCTGTTGGTCTATGACTCTGTCGCTGTCCGTCTCTATCGATCTCTGACTCTGATCGTCTCTGTCTCTGACCGACTCTGATCGTCTCTGTCTCTGACCGACTCT
>WNYA01003831.1:0-22236 GCA_019512145.1 Engystomops pustulosus
GAGAAGTGGCTTCTTTGCTGCCCTCCTTGACACCAGGCCTTGCTCCAAGACTCACTGCCTCACAGTGTGTGCAGATGCGCTCACACCTGCCTGCTGCCATTCCTGAGCAAGCTCTGCACTGCTGGTAGTCTGATCCCGAAGCTGAAACACTTTTAAGAGAAAGTCTTGGTGCTTGCTAGTCCTTCTTGGGCGCCCTGCAGCCTTTCTGGCAACAATGGAACCTCTCTCCTTGATTTCCTTGATGAAGCGATAGATTGTTGACTGAGGTGCAATCTTTCTAGCTGCGATACTCTTCCCTGTTAGGCCAGTTTTGTGCAGTGCAATGATGACTGTAGAGATAACCATGGTTAACAGAAGAGAAACAATGGTGCCAAGCACCAGCCTCCTTTTAAAGTGTCCAGTGGTGTAATTGTTTCTTAATCATGACAGATTGAGCTCCAGCCCTGTCCTCATCAACACCCACACCTGTATTAATGGAGCAATCACTGAAACGATGTTAGCTGCTCCTTTTAAGGCAGGCCTGCAATGAAGTTGAAATGTGTTTTGGGGGAAAAAGTTCATTTTCTAGGCAAATATTGACTTTGCAATTAATTGCTGTTAAGCTGATCACTCTTTATAACATTCTGGAGCATATGCAAATTGCCATTATAAAACCTGATGCAGTAGACTTTGTAAAAATTAACATTTATATCATTCTGAAAACTTTTGGCCATGACTGTATTGTGGAACATGGTGGCAAAAATTTACTGCCTGTAGATTAGGACATTTAAAATCAATTTTTATTTCATAAACTCGATAACAAAGTATGGGGTACACGAGCTTACTGGACGATAACTAAGCTCAAATACAGGCTGGGCTTATTCCTTCAAGATGCAGAGAAATACAGGATTGGGGTTACAGTATGTAGATACCTAAATCAATATCCCCAATTTCTCTTTATGTCTATTTTATCTTGAAGTTTATACACCCACAGATTACTACACAAGTGCTTTGGTTTCTTGGTCAGGGATATGGTACAGACCAAAGAACCGGGCACTAAGTGTGACCACTCTGTCAGGTAAGTACCAGTCTCTCGATTAGAGGTACAGTATAGACCAAAGAGCCGGGTACTTAATATGATTGTTATGTCTAAACTGAGCTGTTCCTAGGAACTAGGCTGTTACTGCCATATGTTCATTGATAGCTAACTAGCTGGCTCCAATGAAGTTCTGCCTAGCAATGATGCGCTGGCAGCTATCTTTCTTAGTTCAGGAGTCCTAATTCACGCTATTTAGTTTGCTGCACACACACACACGCTCACATCATAACACAAGTCGGCATTAGTTGTATTGCCGGCATCCGAGACCTTTTAAAGATTTAAAATCTAAATGCTAGCAATGAAAACGTCAGCTCATCCCAGAAAAAGTGACACCTTAGTTAATTCCGTACTCCTAAGTATGAATAAGTTATTGGAGTCAGAATATGATAAAAGTAGTATTTTTGGGGGGGTACATAAGTTTTAGATTTTTGGTAAAATCTCTTAGCACACTATAAAACCTATATAAATTTGGTATACCTGTGATAGTACCGAACCAAAAATATATTAGAGATGGTATTTGGAATGTGCAGTGAAAGACATATAAACTGAGCCCACAAGAAAATGGCGCAAATGCGGTTTCTTGTCAAATTTACCATCTTATCATCACAAGGAAGTACAATTTGTTATGCAGAAAATAAACCCTCAAACAGCTCTGCACATGGAAAAATAAAAAAAGTTATTGATTTTTGAAAGTAGGGAGCGATAAACAGAAAGTAAAAAATGGAAAAGACCATCAATGGCAAGGGGTTAATATGCCTCCTATACCACGTGATAAAATATTACAAATTCTCTGGGATAAAGGTATGTGGTGTTCACACATGGCATTTTGGTTACGGAGATCACCTTCTTCTTCTTGGTGCATGTAGCTGCATTGTCTTGCGACACAATTTGAATCTTAAATCCTCAGTCTCAATCAGTAGGATCGTCCGACAGCCTTTCCCCCTGATTTCTGTCGCATGAATGCCAATGCAGCTGTGTCACAATCCGATCGCGTGTGACACAACCCCCAGTTAAATACCTGTCACAGGTGTGCAAATCTCGAAAACTTCGAAAATCCCCCGAAAGTGTGATCCACGGACACTTAGTAACTAAGCCCCATTGTGTTTCCAACATGTTAACTGAACGCAAAGTAAATGCAATCTTACCTCAACATGCGATCGCAGGTGGAGCCTTTGAATTGTATTTCAAAACACAACCAAAATGCCACGTGTGAATGTGGCCCCAGGGGCCCTCCAAACACGTCTTGGCACCTGCAGACTATTCTGCCCTCCAAAAGCTCAATGGCGCTCCTTCCTTTCTGTGCCCCGCCTTGTGTCCCGACAGCGGGTTACATCCACATATGCGGTGTCCTCTTGCTCGGAAAAAACTGCCCAACATATTCCTTGATGCATTTTCTACTTTTATTTAGTTTATGTGGGTAAATTTTGTGGCTAAATGAATGTATTAACGATAAATATTAGTAAATTTCAAATAAAACCTTAATTTTGTTTGAATTTCTGTAAAATACATAAAGGGTAGACAAGCTTCCTGCCTTCTGTTTTGAATAGTTTAAGGGTTGAAGTTAATAGAATGGGGTGATATTAACAGAACTTAACAGAAATTAAATGGTCCCTAAGATTGATTCTAAAATTCTCTTGAAAATTTAAGAGAATGCTGTTCAATTTGTGATCTTTCTAGCGTCATAATAAAACAAAAGGACACTTCTAAAATGGCGCCAACACAAAGCTGAGATATGGTAAATGTTAGTAGCTAATTTGGGTAGTAAAACTATCAGTTTGAAAAACAGAACATTTTGAAGTTTGAAAATAGCAAATTTTTTCTAAATGTTTACCAAATTCACCCTTTTTTCATAAATAAATAGTTAAATATATCAACCAAAATTTCCCACTATTTTGAAGTACAAAATAAACGGAAAAACAAACTCAACAACCCTTGGGAAAGTTAAAAACCGCCTACAGTTACAACTGCATAGAGTGACAAGTGCCGGTTTTGATAAAAAGGCCTTGGTCAACAGGGGTTAAACTGATTAAACAGAATCAAATGCAAGGGCCCCTCTATTTTTGTAAAGCAGACAATCTGGTGATTGTCTTCATTAACATTTTTTGCTTGTACCACTATACTGCAACTTTGTGACAAACACAAATAATTTTATAAAAATGCATTGAAATGCAATGAAAACATACGTTCTCTCATCAAAGTGGAGATTAACATAATCAAGATTTTACACTCCCGATGGTGCCAAACGAAAATCATATATGTGGTTGCAATCCACAAATCTGTTTTAAAAATATATAACACACAAATTTATACAAAAATAACTTTATAATAAATACACATTGCTATCTTCATGCAACTTTGCAGCAAATAGATATAACAGGAAAATTCTAAATTTCTACTAAAATATGTACAAATGCAAGCTACTAATATAAAGAAATTGTAAATCCATAGAGTCTGCCCAACAATTTTTGAAGGAAAATTGCATTGAGCTTCACACAGATATATTATTGCACTCTCCCTTACACAATAGTAACCCCATTTAAAAAAAAAAAAACATATACAGGCAGTCCCAACTTAAGGACACCCAACTCACAGATGACCAAGATACAGACAGCCCTCTCTACCCAGTCTGAATCCACTGTCACAGGGACAAAAATATTTTCATCTGGAGTTACAATTATATAATATACAAGTTACATACAAATTCAACTGAAGTACAAACCAAAACCCGTAATCTGGGGACTGCCTGCATATATTAACTAAGCTAATGAGATCACGAAGGTCAATTTTAGATAGGTGTAATATGTCTGCCATTGTATTAGCAAAGCAATAACAAAACCTGTGGTTCATAGGAATTTGAGTAAGAACACCTTCACATAGATATAAATTATAGAGGGATGGTGTTAAATAAAAACTTTATTCAGGAATATGTGTGTGTTTTTCATGTTAAATATAACTTTTTGGACAAGTTCTGGGTTGTGGTGTTAATGTGTAGCCAAATAGGACAAAGAGGATCAAATGTAAATTCTCTCCTTCAATTTAAGTAAAACAAAACGGACAGAGATTAAATTTAGCAATATATAAAGTCAATATTTATTTTATCTCTGAGCTGATAGAAGCTACTCTCTGCACTAGAGGGAGGGCACACTTCAGAGGGCTAGAACTTGGGATATTTAGAACCTCAGGGATTCTCTACTTTCAGAGAATAATCTAGGTGTCAGGTATCTATCCTAGAATGGAGGACTTATCGCATATGTCCTTGGCTATAGCGGTGTCACCCTTTGAGGGCGTATGAGATACGTTCTTGGCAGGGAAAGGGTTGGCCTCTCTTTTACATAAGTTGTCCATGTGCCTTTACTGTCTTGTGGATAATTACATAATGTTCCTCAAATGATTCAGCCTTCCTGCTTCTTACTTCTGTACTGTCTGCAGACTCCCTATGTGTCTTTATTTTCATTTGTAAGCTCTGATGAATAGGAGGAGCTGTAGTAGAAGCTGTAGTAGAGCTGTAGTGAATCTCTAGACCGCACTCACAACCTATTAGACAAACCCCAAGTGGGAAGTGTGCTCTGGTGATACGGTGTGCCCTCGGTAAATGTAAAATACCTAGATAAAAATGTGTACCATGCACTACTTACGGTTTTTACTCAACATGTGTTTATATTATATCTCCATATAACATATGGGCCACCAGTATAAAAACACAATGGATGGAGTCAGTTGTTTTTATGCTGGTGGCCTCACACAGACAGTGTTATATGGAGATATAATATAAACACATGTTGAGTAAAAACAGTAAGTAGCGCATGGTACACATTTTGTATCTATGCAAAAACATTCAATAAAAAGAGATTTATTGAAATGTGGCCAAACCCTTTAATTTATCTATTTAAATGTATTAAAATGTTCTGTCTGATGGACTTCTAATTTTGTAAACCACGTAAATTTGTATATAAATTTATATTTTTGGCTATAATGCATGTGGCAGTGTTTCTAATTTCCTAATACAAGGTTTTTATTTTCTTGATTTTAATACAAGTCTTGTCTTACAGTAGTCGTCTTCCTTATCTAATTTTAGGAGTTGCTATCAAAATTCCAATTGTCTGTGTTGTATTAGAGGGAGGACCTGGCACACTTGATGTAAGTTGCAATAAATATCATTTACAACTTTTAATTAATGCTTAAAAAAAAGGGTTTTTGTCTGTCTGTATGCCTGTATGATGGCCATGAGCAAAATGAAAGGTTGGATTCCAGATCCTGTAATATTTAACTGCAGTTCTGATCAAGCCAAGCCAAGTGGACTACAGTATTTGCCACTCACTTTTCAGTTTTTCCAGGGTTTCCACACTGTGCCCCTAAGAATACCAGTCACTTACATTATAACATCCCCTGTATAACAATAATGTTCCACACCTTGCTCCCAAATAAATATCCCCATAACTGGCCAATTAAAATCCACTATAGCCCTGAGTAAATAATATATACTTTCCCACCAAACAAATGAGAATAAGGTTAGTGAATTTCTTTAATCATTATAAAAGTCAGTTTCCCACAAAATTAAAACATGAGGACCCGCTTGAAATAATGCATTGCATACATTGCTCCCTTGAATTAAGTTAATTATATATAGCACTCCTTCTTAATGAATTATTTTCAGTGCCCCAATGATTTTATATACTTTGTCAACCAAACGTGTCATTCATAAACAGCACCCCCTCAACAAATTATATTATACACAAACCCTCTTGAACAATTCAATTATATATGCAAAGCCACCCCCATTAATTATATTATATACATGTCTCAAAATTAAAATAAATTAACCACAGCCATTTCTGCACCACTTCAGTGCAGCACTCTGAATATTCCTTTTTTTAACATTACATCTATAATATTTATATCTAATACTTTACGTATCTATTGTGTTCCTTTCAGACAATCTACAATGCTATGAACAACAACACTCCATGTGTCATTGTAGAGGGATCTGGAAGAGTGGCTGATGTTATCGCTCAAGTTGCACAACTTCCCATTTCAAAAATCACAATCTCATTGATCAAGGAAAAACTACATACTCTTTTTTATGATACTTTTGATACATTCACCGAACACAAGATTGTTGAATGGACTAAAAAGGTATAATTATATAGTAATATGACTTTATTATTATTACAAATTAAATAAGGAGTATAATTATTTGCAATACATGTGACATAATGTACATAACAATTAATTATATACAGTGGATTACGAAAGTATTTATACCCCTTTAACTTTGACTTCTTTTTAAACAGCCAAAAACTCACATGTATTTTATTGTTGTTTTGTGTTTAGTCATACAGTTTTGGAAAAGTGTTTTGCAGGATTAAGAATTAACCCCTAAAGAATGCAGCCATTTTGAGACTTATAGGTATTTTACCATCAAAATCAACCTTGATGAACCAACAACACTTACTTATAGATCCAAGCACTATGACTCTAATGATCATCTTATATTTCTTATCCATGGCGTCCATAAACTTTTAAATTATGCTAATGGTATGCTAGGGTGGTTACCAGAGCCTGTTTATGCTGCAGGCTTTTACAGTAAGCAAGGAACACTTCCCCCTCCCACTGTGTGCTGAGGCTAAAAGCTTGTGAAGCTGCTCAGAGATGGGCTCTACTAACTCCCCCTGGAGCCCTTAAGGCTAATTAGCATCATTTTAAAAGTTGATTTTAGTAGAAAGGATGACATGAACATCAAATCTATGAAGATTACCACAGTCACAGTGCATTGATCCAGGATTTTGTTTAACCCCTTATCAACGACACTAGTTTTCAGCTCAATGACCAGACTCGATTTTGTCAAATCTGCCCTGTCTCCTGATAATTGGTTTTAACTTCGGAAGGCTTTTACATATCCAGGTGATTCTGAGACTGTTTTATCTTGACATATTGTACTTCATGTTAGTTGTAAAATTTAAGTGATAAGTTTTGCGTTTCATTCTGAAAAAAAAGTGAAAATTTTGTAAACGTTTGTAAAAATTCTTCATTTTCCAAGTTTGAAATGTTTTACTTTCCGGACAGGAAGTAAAACTACCCAAAAAGCTTGATAATTAACATTTAAGGAATGTCTGCTTTATGTTGAGATGATATTTTTTGTGTCATCTCATTTTTCTAGGATGTTATGAGGCGCAGAACTTTAGGTGCCATTCTCATTTTCATGCAAATCCCCAAAACTCACATTTTGAGGGACAACTCAGCTTTCAAAGGACTTTGAAAGGCCTAAATAATAGTAAAACCCCATAAATTATCATTATAAAAAGTTCACCACTCAACATATGTAAAACAACTTTTATTAAGTCTATTAACCCTTTAAGTATTTCACATGGGTTAAAACATATGGACCTGCGATTTAGAAACTTTTGGGGTTTTTTTGGATCATGCATTCATTTAGGCGAAAACTGACAATTTCATAATAAATTAAATGATGAAACGCTCTTCAACGTTTGATGCCCAATTTCTCCGAGTTTACTGATACCCCATATGTGGTGGTAAACTGCTTTATGACAGACAGCAGAGCATAGGATCAAAGCAGCGCTATTCACAGCAGATTTGTATTGTCACAATGTACAAGCTATATCTATATATATATTTTTTTTTCATTTTGGCAATGCACACATATGAGGGCTTACAAGATAGGGTCCGGATGTTTGTTCTTAAGTTGAATTTGTATGCAAGTCGAAACTGTATATTTTATAATTGTAGATCCAGACAAAAAAAATTATGGCCCCAGTGACAATTGGAGTTTAAACATTTTTTGCTGTAATTGGACCAAGGATTATCAGTAAAGCTTCATTACAGACACCTTATAGCTGATTATTGCAATCTGGGACTATAGTAAACCATTCAGAAAGGTCAGAGGGGTCTGTCTCTAACTATGGGTTTTCTGTAAGTCAGGTGTCCTTAAGTTGTATAGATAATTCATTTTGGGGGACTGTAGCTTATTCATGAGATTTTATTAACTATTTCAAGGGGGACACAAACAAAATCATCAATTTTTATTTTGGATTTTTAGCATTTTTTTCCCCTACCCCACCCGTAACCTAAAAATAATATTTTATCTCTATTCTCCGGTTTTATACCTCATTTATATAGTTTTTCTTATCTTTGCTCAATTTTACTGAGCAAAAGCAATATTGGAGAAATTACACTGTTTTTACGATTGACAACTTTTCAAGGCCATAACTTCTGTATTTTTCTGTTGTCAGATCTGGTTGAGGGCTTATTTTTTGTTAAAAGAGTTGTTCTTTTCAGTTTATTATATTAGGGGATGTAACTTTTTTTAACACTTTTTAGAACATTTTTTGATGGAAAATTGTATATTATATTTGTTGATATATTATATTGATTTAGATTTGTTGTACAGATTAATACTGAAGTGGTGATACCAGATATGTATGATTTTTTGTGTTTTATATACTTTATTTTTTTTTTACATTTTTTTACATTTTCTACTTCTTGGCTTGAACATTTATCCGATCACTTGTTCAAACCTTTAAACTGCAATACACTTGTACTGCAGTATACAGTTTAAGTAACCCCCAGTGGATCGGATCCCCTGGTAAGCACACTGATCTACAGTGTGGACACTTACACGGCGCAGTCATGCTTGACCATGGCGTTTAAGGGTTTAAACACCAGGGATCTAAGTTTTTCCGATCCCAGGTTTTCATGCCGGGTCTGGGCTGTGATATCACAGCCCAACATCGGCACTATACCGAACCGATGTCCCGAAAACTTCTTAATGACTGCCGTAAAAAGCCGATAGGGGGGTCATTGAGGGGTTAAAGGGTAAATGTCATTTTAAAAAAAACCTTTGTGTATATTGAATATCATGCAATTTTTATCAATTTACCAAGTTACCAAATTCTTGCTCCTTGAACTTCTATACATCTCGCTGCTCAGTCAGTGATACCTCAAAGGCCTTATCTGTGCTCTATATGACTTCTCATGAAGGCAAGAGTGTACATTTACCCTACATCTCAGCTCCCTCTCCCTGTTGCATGCTGCTATTCCCAATATGATTCTCCGCACTTCTGATCTAAGCAAGCACAAAGGATGAGTTCAGTTGGGTGCTGCCAGAAGATTAATTAATTAAAAAAAATACACTTAAGCCAATGAAACACTCTATAAAACCGTCAGAGTTCCCCGCTTCAATATATATGTACAGGTGGTCCACTACTTACCTCTCTGCCCAATGTAACCTCTGGTGAAGCTCTCTGGATACTTTCATTTAGTTCCAGGCTGCAGTGATCAGCTTTAAGTTGTAATAAAGTTTTATTGATAATACTTGTCTCAATTACTAAAAAAAAAATTTAGAAAATCCAATTGTCAATGGGACCAAAATTTTTTTTTATCTGGAGCTACAATTATAAAATATACAGTTTTGACTTACAAATTTAACCAAGAACCAACCTAAAGAACCTTGTACATAACCCGAGGACTGCATACATATATAAATTTACTAGCTGTAGCTCCTGACATTGCCCAGGATAGTAAATAACTGCTCTTAGCTATAACAAAATAGAATGGCTTGACAAAAAATATTTTAAATGTATCTCTCTCTCTCTGACCGTCTCTGTGTCTCTCTGTCCCCGACTGTCTCTGACTGACACTTTGTCTATGGGGAGATTTATCAGAAGTGTCTGAGAGCCGGACTGTTCTAGCTGCCCACGACAACCAATCATAGCTTCAAGTTTAATTTTCCCACATCTGTTTATAGAATTACAGCTGATCTCTTATTGGATTCCTTGGGCAATTGGAACAGTTTTACCTCATTTCTGATACATCTCCCCCTATCACTGTATCCCTATCTATATTACCTCACACATAATCTGTCTGATACTCATTGCCTATAGTTACCAATCAAAGGTCAGAGCTCATATTAATGACTTGTGGCAAAATGGCAACTAAATGACAAATTCCTATTACTCTTTAAGTCACTGCGATCAGTATTACAAAATTTATGTAGATTTGCCAGGTTTGAGAACATTTTTACAGGAGTCAGAATATTGCAAAACATTGTAACATGTGCTTTGGTGTAACTTTGATGATCTAATTTTTCAATGGTATCATTTTAGGGACTTTACTTTAAATTTAAATTTTTTGTGTTAAAATGTTGAAAAAGCAGACATTTTCTTACATTATTAGGTTCACAGTATTTTTATTTTTTATGGGAAATTTTGGGACACTTAATAGCCCACATTTATTAAAATGGTGCACACTTTGCGAGCAGAGCAAGGTAGACCAGATTAATGAACACACTTGTGCAGCGGCGTATGATGAAGGTTCTTCCCCTCTAACACCAAACGGTAGATCAGGGAACTCGAGCATTCTACGGATCCTTTCGTCTGCTGTGTTAGAATTGTGCTATTGCTGGTGACCATTCAGTCTTGAGGCTTTAGCAAGTGCACAGATGTGGAGCAGGAATGCTCCATGATGAACCTCTCCGCAATGCCCGTCCCACTCCTAAATGCCCACTTGGAAAGGAGCTGGCATAAAGGGGAAATTTATTTGAGGGGTTGTATGCCAGAATACTGGTGTACAAGCCCTGATAAATGTCCCCTATAAAAGTTATGATTCCAGCTTGCTTTGTGACACACTGGGAGGGGGGGTATAGTAACCCCTTCCCGACATTTGACATAATAGAACTGCATGGCGAGAGGTGCGTTCCCGCATTTTGCAGTACTATTACATCAAGCTTCTGGCGCCAGCTCCTGAACTGAGTCGGCGCTAGAAGCTGCGAGTGTCGACTGTATATTATAGCCAACACCCACCTCTAACACCCACGATCGGCATTTCTTCCGATCGTGGGTGATAGCCCCTTACACACCGCAGTCGAGCTTGAACGCGACATGTGTAAGGGGCATTTCAATGGAATCGGACCCCACTGTGGCACTTACCAGGGATAGGGGTGCTGCCCCTAGGCTGCGCAATCCTCTTCCGGAGGCGGGTACTGCCTCCTAGCAGGACCCGGCTGTAACAGACTGAGCATGTGCAGCATGCTCAGTGTGTTACATAACACAGTGTAATACATCTGTATTACACTGTGTTAGGTGAAGAAGAGCTTGAACAAGCAATCAGAGCATCGCTTGTTCAAGCTAACCTGTTAAAAAGTAAAAAATAAAAGTTAAAAAAACTAAAGTTTTTCTAATGAAAATAATTAATTAAATAAAGTCCCCTAAACACAAACATTCCCTATACAAGTCTAATAAAGTAAAAAAAAACACTTAAATCACCAAAAAAACCCACATATTTGGTATTGCTGCACCCGTATCAATCTGTACAATAACTCACAAACATTATTGAACCCACTCGGTGAATACAGTAAAAACAAAACCAGAAAAACTCGCAAAAAATGTTAATTTTTCACAAAATCTCTTCACAAAATTGTTCCTAAAAGTGATCAAAAAATATTATGTGCCCCAAAATGGTACCAATGAAATGGACAACTCAAGATGTAAAAAATAAGCCCTAAACCAGCTGTCAGCCAAAAAACATTAATATAAAGAAAATATTGCCATCTTTTCAGAGATATAACTTTAGTTTTTGTCCACTAAAATTGTAAAAATAAATAAAAACTATATAAATGAGGTACCACTAATCATAGTGATCTATAGAATAAAGATAATGTAGTACTTTTAGTGTACTGTGTATGACCCCCAAAAAATACAATCATAGTATCATAGTATATAAGGCTGGAAAAAGACGCAAGTCCATCAAGTCCAACCTTTAAGAATTAAATAAATGTTTTATCCCCATAACCCATGATATTTTTTCTCTCCAGAAAGGCATCCAGGCCTCTCTTGAATATGTACATAGAGTCCGCCATAACAACCTCCTGTGGCAGAGAGTTCCATAGTCTCACTGCTTGTACAGTAAAGAACCTTTGTCTATGTTGATGGTAAAATCGCCTCTCCTCTAGGCGCAGAGGATGCCCCCTTGTCCTGGTCACATGCCTAGGTATAAAAAGATCTTTGGAGAGATCCTTGTATTGTCCATTGAGGTATTTGTACATTGTAATGAGGTCTCCCCTCAGTCGTCTTTTTTCTAAACTGAATAATCGCAAATTTTTTAATATGTCAGTATATTCTAATCCCCCCATTCCCTTAATAATCCTGGTTGTTCTCCTCTGCACCCGTTTCAGCTCTACTATATCCTTTTTATACACTGGTGCCCAAAACTGTACACAATATTCCATGTGTGGTCTGACCAGGGATTTGTATAAGGGCAAAACGATGTCTTTAATATGAGAATCTATTCCTCTCTTGATACATCCCATAATTTTATTTGCTTTAGCAGCAGCCACCTGTCTCTGGGCAGTAAAATTAAGTTTACCATCCACCAATACACCCAAGTCCTTTTCAGCTCCAGTTTTACCAAGTAATTGACTGTTTTAGAACATTTCACACTTTTTGCTTCCATGGCCCAAGTGCATAACTTTACATTTATCTACATTAAACCTCATCAACCATTTCTCTGCCCACTCCTCAAGCTTCCACAAATCCCTCTGTAATGCTAAACTATCGACCTCAGTATTTATTACTTTACACAGATTAGTATCATCTGTAAATATTGAAACTTGACTGTGGAAACCCACTACAAGGTCATTAATAAAAATATTAAAAAGTGGCCCCAATACTGACCCCTGTGGCACTCCACTGGTAACATCAACCCAATCTGAGAATGTGCCATTAATAACCACCCTCTGTTTTCTATCACTAAGCCAATTACTTACCCAAATACACAGATTTTCTCCTATTCCCAGCAGTCTCATTTTATATAGCAACCTTTTATGTGGCACGGTGTCAAATGCCTTTGAAAAGTCCAGTTATACAACATCCACAGCGTCCCCCAGATCCAGTCTTGAACTTACCACCTCGTAGAAACCAATCAGATTAGTCTGACAGGACCGATCTCTCATAAACCCATGCTGACGCTGGGTTATAAGGTTATGCACAGTGAGATACTCCAGGATAGCATCTCTAACAAATCCCTCAAATATTTTCCCCACCACAGAAGTTAGACTCACAGGTCTGTAATTTCCAGGATCGCTTTTTGATCCTTTTTTGTATATTGGTACCACATTTGCTATGCGCCAGTCCTGTGGAACATAACCAGTCCTCAGTGAATCTTCAAATATTAAAATTAACAGTCTGTCTATCATGGTACATAGTTAATGCAGAACCCGGGGGTGTATGCCATCTGGCCCGGTGATTTATCTATCTTAGTGGTTGCGAGGCGGCGCCGTACCTCTTCCTGGGTTAAACTGTTGATATTCCAAAAAGAATTTACATTATTCCTCATTGTGTCTTCCACCAGGGGTTTTCCTGGGTAAAGACAGTTGAGAAGGCGACCTTCAGTAGATTGTCCCTTTCCTCATCTCCTTCCATCATGACCCCCATGTTATTTCTAAGGGGACCCACACTCTCTGTTTTTAGTTTCTTATCATTTATATACTTGAAAAATAATTTGGGATTATTTTTGCTCTCCCTGGCAATATTTCTCTCAGTCTCTATTTTTGCTGCCTTTATCTGCTTTTTACAGGATTTATTTTTATCTCTATAATCCTGTAATGCCTCATTGCTACCTTCACGTATTAGCACCTTAAACGCCTTTTCTTTCTCGCTTATTGCTTTCCTTACAAGACTAGTTAGCCACATAGGCTTTTTCTTGTTCCTCTTATGCTTTTTCCTATAAGGTATATGTTTCTCACAGGACTTTTTCAGAATATATGAGAAAAAGTCCCATTTTTGGGGGGAGCTTTTGTCTTTGAGAACATTATCCCAGTCTATGCCTTTAAGGTCTTCCCTTAGTTGCTGAAAATCTGCCCTTCTAAAGTGTTGGTTGCCCCTTCCCTAATGCTCTTAGTAAAGCGTAATACACAATCAATGATATTATGATCACTATTACCCAGGTTCCCCCCAACCTGTAGTTTTGATACCCTATCATGTCTGTTGGTTAGGATAAGGTCCAGCAGTGCCCCCCCCCCTCTTGTTGGCTCCAGGACTAGTTGCGACAGGTAATTGTCTTTTGTTGTTGACAAGAACCTGCTGCCTTTGAAGGACCTGCAGGTTTCTGCCCCCCAGTCAAAATCTGGGTAATTGAAGTCCTCCATGATAAGTACTTCACCTTGCTTTGAAGCCGCATCCATTTCACTTATCAGCATTTCCTCTGCTGTCTCCATTATATTTGGAGCCTTATAACAAACCCCTAGTAATATTTTATTATTCTTTTTCCCTCCTCTTATCTCAACCCATAGGGACTCCACATTTGCGTTACTGATGTCATCTCGCAGGACGGGCTTGAGGCAAGAATTCACATATAAACAAACCCCTCCACCTTTTTTATTTATACGATCCTTTCTAAAAAGACTATAACCATCTATAGTAACAGCCCAGTCATAGCTACTGTCCAGCCATGTCTCGCTGATACCCACTATATCATATTTCCGCTCCAACATCAAGAGTTCCAGTTCCTCCATTTTGTTTGTGAGGCTTCTGGCATTTGTGTACATACACTTTATATGGTTTTCCCTGTCCGTATTCCTTTTGTCCTTATTCCCCAATCTCATTCCAGACCCCCTTCCTCCCCCATGGACTATGACTCTTCCCAGCTCTCTATGTACACTGTCTATTTGCCCTGCACAAGTGTAGTTGCCCTCCTCCCAGGTCTCTAGTTTAAACACTCCTCCAACCTTCTAGCCATTTTTTCCCCTAAAACAGCATCCCCCTCCCCATTGAGGTGCAGCCCATCCCTACTGTAGAGCCTGTAGCCGACCGAAAAGTCAGTCCAGTTCTCCATGAACCCAAAACCCTCCTTCCTACACCAACTTTTGAGCCACTTATTTACCTCCTTGATCTCCCGCTGCCTTTCTGGTGTGGCACGTGGTACAGGCAGTATTTCGGAGAAAATGAAGGGGAAAACCAACACTGGCAACGTCATAGAGTGATGGAGGGGGAAAACAGCATTATGGAAATCACAGGTGTTCTAGGGAGACATCGGTCAGTTGGCAGCAGCATGCGTAGGCTGCACAGTGGCACAATGACAAATTATGGAGATGGAGGAAACATGGTAGGCCACAAAGTGGCAAAATGATAAGAGTGTGGAGGTGGCAGCAGCAACAGCATCAGCAACTTGAGGCTACAAGTGGCCGCAAGGGGGAAAGCCACAGAGTGGCACAATGATATAGTGTGGAGGTGGCATCAGTATCAGCAGGAGCCTGCAGGGTGGCACAGTGATATAGTGTGGAGGTGGCATAAGCAGCAGCAGAAGCCCACAAAACCCACAGCAGAGGAGGCCACATTGTGGCACAACTAAGAAGTGTGAAATGAATTTGAATTTGAAGTATTCAATATAAATTTTAATTTATAGATTGGAGATGCTACATCCATTATACATTACAGTTTTCCTGAAAATATCAGGTCTTTGACAAAAAAAAGAATTCCAAAGGCGGCACCAGCAGCAGCTGCATGAGGTGAAAGGTGTGGAGGTGGCGGCAACATGGTAGGCCACAGAGTGGTAAAATGATATAGTGTGAAGGTGGCATCAACAGGAGCCCACAGGTGGCAGCAACATGGTTGCAGCAACATGGAAAGCCACAGAGTGGCACAATGATATAGTTTGGAGGTGGCATCATCAGCAGCAGGAGCCAGCAGGGTGGCACAATGATATAGTGTGAAGGTGGCATCAGTAGCAGCAGCAGAAGGAGCCCACAGAGTAGTACAATGATATAGTGTGAAGGTGGTAGCAGCAGCGGCCCGCAGAGTGGCACAATGATATCGTGTGTTGGTGGCATCAGTAGCAGCAGCAACAGGGAGGCACAATGATATAGTGTGGAGGTGGCGTCAGCAGCAGGAGCATGACAGGTGGCACAATGATATAGTGTGTTGATGGCATCAGAAGCAGCAGCAGCCCGCAGGGTGGCACAATGATATAGTGTGAAGGTGGCATCAGTAGCAGCAGAAGCAGGAGCCCGCAGGGTGACACAATGATATAGTGTGAAGGTGGCATCAGTAGAAGCAGCAGGATCCCGCAGAGTGGCACAATGATGTCGTGTGTTGGTGGCATCAGTAGCAGCAGCAGCAGGAGCCCGCAGAGTGGCACAATGATATAGTTTGAAGGTGGCATCAGAAGCAGCTGCTACTGCTCCTACCTCCCCCCCCCCCAGCTCCCCACAACAGCCATGGCAGTAGTACGTGGGCAATGACTGTCCATCCTCTGTCAGCTCTGACTGGGGGATTCCTGGCAATGTCGTACACAAGGCAGCGGCACAACATTTCTCTATAGTATGCCAGTTGTTTCTCCCTTCCAGCTGCTGGAAAAAAGTCACCCATTTTTGACCGTTAGCGAGGGTTCAAGAGGGTGGAGAGACTAAAGTCATTCCTATGGCGGATGTTGACTATTCGGCTGTCACTAGTTAGGCAAAGTAGCATGCTGCGGGCCATCTGCGCAAGTGACTCCAAGGGACTCCCGGCCTCCATCTCCACAGTATACTGCCACGTTGCTTCTGGGTCATCTGCCTTGTCTTCTACCTCCTCCAGATGTTCCTGCTTGTCCTCTCTTGCACTTCCACTCACCCGCGTGGAAAAAACACTGATTTCATCAGACTCTGTTTGTGCTCCAATGTTTTTCTCCTCATCCTCCTCCAGTTCAGCCCCCACCGGACTCATGTGGCAATGACATGTAGTCTCCACTTCTCCAGTGCCCTGACCAGACAGATTTTGCAGCATGAGTTCCAGGACATGAAGCAGTGGAATGATGTTATTCATCCTGCAGTACTGGGGACTGACAAATAACGTGGCCTCTTGAAAAAGGGCCTGAGCAAACGGCAGGTGTCACGCATGAGCTGCCAGTGGTTTACATCAAAGTTACACAGGGGAGTACTACGGTCCGCTTGCATCATCAAAAAATCATTAATGTCTTTTTTCTGTTCATACAGGCGGTCTAACATATGGTTGCAACTCAAGGAGGGTGTGCTTGGCTTTGTATGAATGGCTTTAGTGCGTGCACAGTGTCCTGGCCATTTTTAGAATGTCTTGCAGATGGGTGTAAGACTTTTTGACTATGAGATTGAACACGTTCGCCATGCCTGGCGCATGGACAATCCCTCAGTGCAGCGCAGACACCATGTCCCTCCCATTGTCTGTCACCATGGTTCCGATTTTTAGTTGTCGCAGAGAAAGCCACACATTGATTTCTTGTTGCATGACGCAGAGCAGTTCCTCCCCTGTGTGACTTCGTTCGGCCAGGCAAACCAGGTGTAGAACTGCGTCACACCGCTGTGCCCTGCACATGTGGTATGATGGAGCAGCACTTGTGGAGGCTGTGGTGGTGGTGAAAAGGAGGAGGAGGACACTGGCGCAGGAGCAGCAGTTTGACAACGTGGAGGAGAAAGCCCCGTCTCTTGTGGAAGTTGTTGATGTGGCTGGGCGGGAAGCACATTCACCCAGTGGGCCGTAAAGGACATATACTGGCTCTGACCATAGTTATAGCTCCACATGTCCACGTTGCCGTGCACCTTGGAAGAAATGATAAGCTCAAGGACTGGCCCACCTTCTGTTATACATATTGAAGGGCTGGCACAGCCTTTTTGGAAAAAAAATTGCAGCTTGGAACTCTCCACCTCGGTTGGGCACAAGCCATAAGTTCTCTGAAGGGTGCAGAGTCCACGACTTGGAAAGGGCGAGACTGCAGTACCAACAACTTCGACAAGAGCACGGTCAACTTCTGCACCTTAGGATGTCTGGACGCATAGAGTTGTCTCTTTGTAATCCCCTCGCTGAATGACTGCTGGTGCCATGCGTAGCGAGGAGCAGGAGCATCTGGACTGGGAAATAGAAAATGAGTACTGACCGGAGCTCCCGATTCCCTTGCTTCCGTGTGTCTTTCTCTTCCAATATGTCACTCACAAAATAGAGCATTACACACCCTCCAGCACAAATTCCTGTATCCTCCGATAAGAATATACCGCTATTCAGACCAATACTCCTGCTTTTTTCCCAGCAACGCCCCAGAAGAAGCCAAACCGGGCGAAACCCAGGGTCGGGCGAGAACGTGCAGCTGGCGTCCCATATTGGAGTTTTATATGTGCATTTTTATCGCTCTTTTGTGAGTATGTTTTTAACCTAAATAAATCCTGAGTGTAAACTGTACTACGCTATCTGCGGGTGAATTTCTTCCAGCGATCTACCGCAACTGGGTTTACTGGATCAACCCTTGACTGTCTGTAGCTCCATGAGAGAGGTGTGCAGCACATAGCTGTTATTGCTGGACTGGGAAATAATGTCAAAGAAAAACAGCTGCCTTCGGCAGAGGTGCTGGAGCCTTGACTTGCTCAAACAGCATGTGTGCCACTAGGTGCTGCTGCTGTTGCTGCGCCTGCAGGATTGACCACATCTGACACCCTTTCTCCCATGCCATTGGATGGTGACGCTGCACATGTTGCCGCAGGGCCGTGGTGCCAAGCTTAGCTCCCTGGCCACGCTTCACTTTCTGCCCGCAGATACAACATACACCCAAGCTTGGCTCCTCTGGAGTCTTTACAAAAAACTGCCACACCGCCGAGGTGGTAATTTTACCGCCATCACTCTGGCTACTACCGCCGTTGTCTCGCTGAGCCCCTGTTCCACTTAGACCTGCGAGTCAGGATTTGTACCCCGCGGACGTTTGGCTCCAGTCCTCACACTGCTGCCACCCTGCTGACTCACAGCCACAGAAGCAACTTGCTGCCTACTCCACTGGCTGATGCGCAAGCTGACACTCTCTTCCCCTGATGATGATGATGATGAATCCCCTGCTACATCCAGCTCCCAAGTGCGCTCAGCTACATCATCATCAATTTGCGTTTCCCGTTCACTGCTACTCTCCTCACCGGTGTCAGTATGCACAGCCTGCCTACTGCAGGAAGCAGCGGAAGTCTGTCCCACCTCTTCACTGTCAAGCAGCTGCTGACTGTCCTCAAACACTTCGCTGAATAGTGGCATTGAGCCCAGACCACCTAGTACAGTGATGGCGAACCTATGGCACGGGTGCCAGAGGTGGCACTCTGAGCCCTTTCAGTGGGCACTCAGGCTGTTGCCCCATGGCAGAGTTTGGTAGACAGGGATCCTCCTGCAGTTTCAGGACTTTCCATGCTTAGCATTATTTTAATGTGAAGCATCCTGGTATACCTGAGACTGCAGGAAGAGAGAGGAGGTGTGGACAGGGTCAAGGGAAGCTACAGTGGCAATCCATATTTCTTCTGACAGGTATTGGTGTCCTCAGGCCCATTTAAAGGTGTGGTACAGCACGGAGCAGGAAGATTGTAATAAGTTACTGCATGAATTGCTTTGTTGGCACTTTGCAAAAAATATGCAGGTTTTGGGTTGCAGTTTGGGCACTCGACCTCTAAAAGGTTTGCCATCACTGACCTAGTAGCTCTCTGACTGCGGGAAAGGAACAGGACAGAGGCTGGTTAAGAACAGGTGAGGGCCGCTGACCTTCTCCTGGGCCATGCCAACTAATTTTTGGATCTGAGGAGGTAACAAATCGTTACTGCAGATGCATTAATGTCAAACAGATTTCTTCCTATTCGACTTTGTCACTTAATAGAACTGTTATTTGGGGAAGCTAGATCCCCCTTAAAGAACAACTAGGGATTGCTCCACCAATCGCTACTGCAGTGCATGAAAGTCAAACAGATTTCTTCCTATTCGATTTTGCCACTAACTAGAACTGCTATTTGGGGTATACAGATCCCCCTTAATACCTTAAGGACGTGGCCCTTTTTAGTTTTTTCATTTTCATTTTTCACTCCCCACAATCTGAAACTTTTTAATTTTTCTATGTACAGAGCTCTGTTTGGGCTCGTTTTCGGCGTAACAAATTGTACTTCATAGTGACAGTATTTATCATTCCTGCGAAGTGGGAAAAAAAATCAGAATGCAGTGAAAATGATGAAAAAAACGCATTTGTGCCGTTTTCTTGTGGGCTTGGATTTTACAGCTTTCACTGAGCGCCCCAAATCACATGTCTATTTTATTCTTTGGTTCGGTACGATCACAAGGGTACCAAATTTGTACAGGATTTATAATGTTTTCATACATTTAAAAAAATTAAAACCTTCTGTACAAAAACAAAATCTTCATCTTGCCATGTTCTGGCACTAATAACTTTTTCATACTTCAGTGCACGGAGCTGTGGGTGGACTCATTTTTTGCGACTTTTGATGACGTTTTCAATGCTTTCATTTTGAGGACTGTATGGGCTTTTGATCACTTTTAATAGAATTTTTTATATTTTTCAAAATGACAAAAAAGTGACTTTGTGCACCAATTTCCGTTGCGGGGTTAAACGCCGGGAAAATTTGCTAGTATATTTTGATAGACTGCACATTTTGGGACACGATGATACCTAAAGTGTTTATGATTTTTACTATTTAAAAATCTATTTAAACTTTAGTGTTTATGATTTTTACTATTTAAAAATCTATTTAAACTTTTACTTTTTTTGCAATTTTTTCATATTTTTCCAAAATTCTTTTTAATTTTTTTTTACCATTATTTTAGATCTTCCAGGGTAATTTAGCTCTACAGGGTCCGAAAGCTAATACTATATACTGCAATAATACTGTATTGCAGTATGTAGCTATTTTACAATGATTTTTTAATAGCCTGCCCTCTGCTGGCTATTATAAATCATTGCACATGGCACACCTATGAGTCTCAATGAGACTCTAGGCTGCCATAGCAACCGATCGCCGCCCTCCAATAACATTCCAGGGGGCGGCGATCGGCCATCCATGATGGCGGCGCGCATCTAATGGTAAGTTAGGTGCCGCGGTCGGGTTCAACCGCGGCACTTAACATGTTAACTGCTGAGATCGTTGCCAGCAGCGACTGGTGGATGTTGGCTGTTTTATCCAGCCATTACCCAGTGTGTATGGAGAGAGAGCTCAGCTCGTGAGCTCTCTCCATACACCCTTTGCCGCACGAGGACGATATAGTTCGTCCTTGGTCGGTAAGGTGTTAAAGAACAACCAGGGATTGCAGCAAGTATCGATACTGCAGATGCATGTAAGTCAAAAAGATTTCTTCCTATTCCATTTTGTCGCTAAATATAACCGCTATTTGATGTATAAAGATCCCCCTTAACCCCTTAGGGACGGGGCCCTTTTTCGGTTTTGCATTTTCATTTTTCACTCCCCACCTTCAAAAATCTGTAACTTTTCCATGTAAAGAGCTCTGTTTGAGCTTGTTTTCCTGCGTAACACATTGAACGTCATAGTGAGGGTATTTATTATTCCATGCCGTATACAGGAAAGCGGGAAAAAAATTCAGAATGCAGTGAAAATGATGAAAAAACACATTTGCGCCGTTTTCTTGTGGGCTTGAATTTTACAGCTTTCACTGAGCTCCCCAAATCACACGTCTGTTTTATTCTTTGGTTCGGTACGATCACGAGGATACCAAATTTGTACAGGTGTTAAAATGTTTTCATACATTTAAAAAAAAACCTTCTGTACAAAAAAAAAAAATTCTTCATTTTGCCATGTTCTGGCACTAATAACTTTTCCATACTTCAGTGTACGGACCTGAGGGTGGTGTCATTTTTTGCGACTTTTGATGACGTTTTTAATGCTTTCATTTTTAGGACTGTATGGGCTTTTGATCACTTTTTATAGAATTTTTTATATTTTTCAAAATGGCAAAAAAGTGGCATTTTCGACTTTGGGCGCCAATTTCCGTTGCGGGGTTAAACGCTGGGAAAAATCGCTAATATATTTTGATATATTGGACATTTTGGGACGCTATGATACCTAATGTGTTTATGATTTTTACTGTTTATTTATATTTATATCAGTTCTAGGGAAAGGGGGGTGATTTAAACTTTTACTTTTTTTACAATTTTTTTTATTATTTAATTTTTTTTACCATCATTTTAGATCCTCCAGGGTAATTTAACCCTGCAGGGTCCAATTGCTAATACTATATACTGAAATACTACTGTATTGCAGTATATAGCTATTTTACAATCATTTTTAATAGCCTGCCCTCTGGTGGCTATTAGAAATCATTGCACCTGGCAAGCCTACGAGTCTCAATGAGACTCTAGGCTGCCATAGCAACCGATCGCCGCCC
>WNYA01003832.1:5784-22234 GCA_019512145.1 Engystomops pustulosus
AACACCATTAGCGCTCTCTCCTTGTCCTCTCTTGCCACATTCTCTCACAAACACCGAATAACTTTATAAAGTAGTGGACAAATAAAAATTTACGGGACAGATATTGGAAAGTGTAATCAAGAACTAAACAACAAAGGGAAATCAAAATGTTTGAAAACTTTTGCAATTTGAATAAATAGTTGCAAGATAAAGCATGCAGAGACAAAAAAAGGCCACCAGGGGTATCCAGAGCACATATACCCTTTGGTAGTTTTGTAGATGAAGAGGTCTATTAACAGTGTCAGCTGGATAAAACATCCATCTTAATCTTATAAGAGAAGCTGGAAAATGTTAAATTTAAAATAGGATGTTGACTTTCTATTCCTGGGCAGACCAAATTAATATCAATCATGTGTTACATGGCAAATGCTTTATTCCAGTCTTGCATTGGTGTACATTTTGGCTTTTCCCAACTAAGCTTCAGTAATTCTGGTCCTAAATTTCTTTATACTACAGGACCTAAAGCTTTGACTGTGAAGAATATACATAGGTGTGGGTTCAGGGTCCCTATAGACACAAAGACAACAATTAATGAAATACCATTATGTGTGCAAATAATACTTGTTTTACATTTGCACATCTACCAAAAACAGGAAGAGGGAGAGAAAATATGATCCAGACTAACTTTTTATACCCTACATTAAGGAGACAATGGATGTAAATTTATACATTACACACAGACATGAGCAGGGGGAGGAGAGGGGAGAGGTAACAGGGGTGACATCACTGCCTCTGACCATGTTACCAGCCTCATTTACATAATAATGAAAATATGATTTTAGAATGATTAATGTATGAATTGATTAGATAAAGTCTGTGATGGATCCTTGTGAGCTGCTCCAACAGGTAGTGGTGACAGGACTAGTGACACAGACCTGATGACAGGTGTCCTTTAAGATACCCTACCTGAATCTGAGCAACAAGAAGGAGCAGAAATATAATGTATGCACACAAAAAGACCAGAAGGGTCATTTATTGTTCTTTTGGCCTTCTCATTATATAAAAAAAAAAAAATTATGCATGTCAAATACTGACAATAATAATAATAATAAATTCTACATTAATTCAGGTAAATGTTTTCTTTTCATTGTATCTTACTTACAAATATACAGATAGGGTAACACAGAGTAACAAGACAGATGAACCATCTTGTACTGTAATCGAGTATAAGCCAACCTGAGAATACGCTGAAAATACCTAATTTTACCACAGAAAAACTTGAAAAATGTATTGACTCGAGTATAAGCCTAAGATGGGAAATGCAGCTGCTACTCTCTAATGAAATGTCCCCCTCATCAATAAAATGTCTAAAAGTCTTCCCTCATGCATGCCTTTCCAATTAATATAATATCCACAGCAGCCTCACCAATTAATAGAATGTCCAGCAAAGTACCCACATTAGTATAATGTCTAGCAAAGTTCCCACATAAGTATAATGTCCAGCATAGTTCCCACATAAGTATAATGCCCAGCAGAGTTCCCCCCATAAGTATGATGCTTAGTAGAGTGCCCCCATAAAAAAGAAAGTTAGTATGCACCCTCGGCGCTGTCCTCCCTGAAGCACCTCTTTGGGTTCCCAGTCGTGCGGGCATATGCAGGTCTATGCGATCTGCCGACACAAAAACTATGATGTCAGCTGGTAGCAACACTGCCACCTCACAGTTTCTGTGCCGGCAGATTGAATAGAAGTGCACCTGCTAGCTACATAGAGGAGAGGACATGGGGGTAAGTGCTGGAGGGATGAGTACTATATTAATTTTTTTAATATCCTCGAGTATAAGCTGAGTGGTTCTTTTTCAGCATAAAAATAGTGCTGAAAAATTTGACTTATACTCAAGTATATACTCTACATGTTTACCAAATTTTACATCTTAGAAAAAAGGATAAAAGGCATATAAAGAAATAGGCAAAAAAGCACATTGTAATTATGTGTCTCGGACACATGTATAATATAGAACAATATATACTGGGACTTAACTTGGATCATTTATGGCTAAATGGGGGTGTAGGATAAGGATGCACCAGAAACCCATGACAGGAGCAACAAAGTTCTAGAAATGGTTAGACAAAACATACATAATGTGTTCATAGTGTGTAAACTTTTGCAATTTGAATAAAATAACATTGCAAGATAAACATCAGAGACAAAAAAAGCCACCAGGGGTTCCGAGAACATATACCCTGTGGTAGTTTTGTATCAGATGAAGAGTCTATTAAACAGTGTCGCGATAAAACACCATCTTAACTCTATAAGAGAAGCTGGAAATGTTAAATTTAAATAGGACTGTTGACTTTTCTATTCCTGGGCAAGACCAAATTAATATCAATCCATGTGTTACCTGGCAAATGCTTTATTACCAGTCTTGCATTGGTGTACATTTTGCTTTATCCACAACTAAGCTTCAGTAATTCTGTTTCTGGTCCTAAATATTCTTTATACTACGGACCTAGCTTTGACGTGAAGAAGATCATAGGTGTGGGTGTTCATGGTCCCTATAGCACAACGCAACAATTAGAAATACCATTATGGTTGCAAATAATACTTGTTTTACATTTGCACATCTACCAAAACAGGAAGCGGGAGAGCACATATGATCCAACTTACTTTTTTATGCCCTACTTAGGAGACACTGGATGTAAATTAACAACCCTGGCTTAAAGAGAAAACCCGTCAGGCAAAATAACCCCCCTAAACTAATTTATTTTCATAACTTGCCATTAGACAGCATTACCTCTTCCTTCATGTCCCTCTACATAGCTGTACACCAAAGCACTGATGTCCTACGCTGTATGCAAATGACCTGTGAGAATATCCAATGAGTCTAGCATAATTCAAGCTGTCCGGCTTATAACATGATTGGGAGGCACGCCCCACCCCATTGCATGACTGAGACAGGCTAGTATAATGTGTGAGACCTGGATAATGATGTCTCTTCCATCCTGGTGCTGGCGCCCCCTGCATCCTGTGTGTGTAAGAGAGATACAACAGCAGCCGCAGCCCTGTTATAGCAGAACATGACTTCAGGTACCATGTGTAGCTGACTTCGGTGTCTCTCACATTGTATTAGCGAGGAGTGCAGCATGTCTCAGATTCAGCCACACACCAGACAATGCTTACTATCATTACACACAGACATGAAGCAGGGGGAGGAGAGGGGAGAGGAACAGGGGTGACATCACTGCCCTCCTGACCATGTTACCAACCTATTTCATATAGGCTACAATATGATTTTAGAATGATTATGTATGACTTGATTAGCTCAAGTCTGTGATGGCTCCTTGTGTCTCTCCAACAGGTAGATGGTGAAGGACAGAGTGACACAGACCTGAGACAGGTGTCCATTATTAAGATACCCTACTGAATCTGAGCAACAAGAAGCACGTCAAAATATACTGTATGCACCAAAGACCCATAAGTCATATTGTTCTTTTTTAGGCCCTTCCTCAAAAGCAATTAAAATCCTGAATTTTCAGGAGAGCTTTTTATACAGCCCACCCCCACTAAAGCTCCACAATCGACATGGCCATGGCCTTTACTAACATATACCCAAGGTCCAAAGCAGACTCACACTGACCTGGCCAGATCATTTGACAGCACTCGACACTAAGTTGTCAAACCCAGCCCCAGGGGAAGGGATACAGTTGTCCCAAGTATATAAAAAAAAAAAACAAATTATGCATGTCAAATACTGACAATAATAATAATAATAAATTCTACATTAATTCGGTAAATGTTATTCTTTTCATTGTATCTTACTTACAAATATACTAGATAGGTAACACAGAGTAACAAACAGCTGACCCATCCTTGTACTGTAATCGAGTATAGCCAACCTGAGAATACGCTGAAAATATCCTAATTTACCACACGAAAACTGCAAAATGTTATTGACTCGATATAAGGCTAAGATGGGAAATGCAGCTGCTAACTACTCTAATAAATGTCCCAATCATCAATAAAAAACAAAATTTGGGGGTTTTTTCTAAAATCTTCCTCATGCATGACTTTTCCATTAATATAAATATCCAAGCACCTCACAAATTAATAGAAGTCCAGCAAAGTACCCACATTAGTAGAAATTCTCGCAAATTTCCCACATAAGTATAATGTCAGCATAGTTCCCACATAGTATAATGCCCCAGCAGAGTTCCCTTCCCCCCCATAAGTATGATCTTATAGAGTGCCCCCATAAAAAGAAAAGTTAGTACCTCAACCTTGGCCTGATCCTCTCTCCTAAGCACCTCTTTGGTTCCCAGTCGAAGCGGGGCATTGCGGTCTATGCAATCTGCTGACACAAAAACGATGGTTTCAGCTGTGGCAACCGGCCACCGTCACGTTTCTTCCGGAAGATTGCTAGAGTGCACCTGCTAGCTACATAGAGGAGGACATGGGGGTAAGTGCTGGAGGGATGGAGTCTATATTATATTTATTAATCTCCTCGCAGTATAAGCTGAGTGGTTCTTTTTTCAGCATAAAAATAGGCTGAAAAATTGACTTATACTCAAGTATATACTCTAACTCCTAATGTTTACCAAATTTACATCTTAGAAAAAAGGATAAAAGGCATATAAGAAATAGGCCAAAAAAAGGCCAAAAAAACATTAAGGGGGAATTATGCTTTATTCCACCATTGAAAGTGCCACTTCCAAACATATTTCATAAAAAAAAAATGATAGCTTGAAATTTTATACACAATAAAGTCCGGTTCTGGGTCTTCTGGGGCCATCGTAGTTTAGATTCCATCCCCATAAACTTCCTTGTTACGTTCCATAAAATAGCTAGTTAAACATAAGTAGGACTCTGTTCAACAACCCTTTATAGCTTGTTAGACCTCGCTTAATCATGCAATGCCTTCTGTAAATAACCATAACTCAATAAAAGACGTTGCAGACAATAAGGCAGATTGTACTTACCCTGCCCCATTCGCGATCCAGCGCGTGTTTCTGAACAGGACTTCGGGTCCGGACGGGATTTAATGAAGGTAGTTAACATCCGCCTTCCACCAGTGGCGCTGCTGCGCTGAAAAATCATCTGAACGCGTCGTCCATACCAAACCGAGCTGGAAACTCGGGTGAGGTACGCGCTATCCAAAGCGACAACTTTTTCGATATTAATGCGCGGTTTTTCCGAATACGTCGGGTTTTCTTCGGCCCCAGCCCCCCGATTTTCCGTGTCGCGTGCATGCCAGCTGCCGATGCAACCACAATCCGATTGCGTGCGCCAAATCTCGGGGCAATTCAGTACAATCGGCGCAACATTGGGAGATATTCTGGTAACCGTTTGGGAAAACGTGAATCGGGCCCTTACTAAATGACCCCCCATCACCAATGCTAATTTTACCAAATCGTCACACACCATGCGATAAATGGCTCAATCACAATCTCATCAACGTCATCATTGTCAAGGTTTTTGGGCCAAAATTCTCTCCTCCACCCAGGTTAACCAATGGGCCCACCACCAGTCTTGTGAGCTAATCTCTTTCGTTTGGGTACAAAAGAAAACAGATCTGTTCTAATATCCCCCTCTAGATATGATTTTTGGAGGACAGGGGAAGCCTGCTTGCAAAAAAATAACCCCCCAAAAAATCCAATGCTACCAAAAAAAATCAACAAAAATGTAAACAAATAAGAAAGTATAATAATAAGAAAAACACAAATACCTCCATCACAAAAACTTCTGTCTCCTTATCTGAAAATTGAAGGTTTTTTTTGGCAAGGAGCATCATCAGACTCAGCAGAAATCTTATATTTAACAAAAACATGGGGGGGCACCAGGAGCTGATGGTGGATTGCAAGCTGTTGGGGGTTCAGATCTGACACTTCCTCATCTTCCTGGGGAAAATAAGCACAGATATACTCCATAAATTCTGCACTGGCATCAGATGGGGAAGTGGAGGGCAGATCTGTGGTCCTAGACATCTTTCCTTAGTTGATGGATACCAGCTGCTGCACACATGCACAAGTTCGTACTTATAGATACATTTAAATTACACACAGATTGCACCATATTAATGAAGACTTTGCACCAATTTTAATTAATCTAATTTTTAGATGCATGGGTTGTATATGTTCTGTGTCCTATTCTCCATTGATTCTCACACTGTTGAGTTACAGTCTTGCATGATGGATTGCTTGGACATTTATATTAAACTAAGTAATTATGTGTCTCGGACACATGTATAATATAGAACAATATATACTGGGACTTAACTTGGATCATTTATGGCTAAATGGGGGTGTAGGATAAGGATGCACCAGAAACCCATGACAGGAGCAACAAAGTTCTAGAAATGGTTAGACAAAACATACATAATGTGTTCATAGTGTGTAAACTTTTGCAATTTGAATAAAATAACATTGCAAGATAAACATCAGAGACAAAAAAAGCCACCAGGGGTTCCGAGAACATATACCCTGTGGTAGTTTTGTATCAGATGAAGAGTCTATTAAACAGTGTCGCGATAAAACACCATCTTAACTCTATAAGAGAAGCTGGAAATGTTAAATTTAAATAGGACTGTTGACTTTTCTATTCCTGGGCAAGACCAAATTAATATCAATCCATGTGTTACCTGGCAAATGCTTTATTACCAGTCTTGCATTGGTGTACATTTTGCTTTATCCACAACTAAGCTTCAGTAATTCTGTTTCTGGTCCTAAATATTCTTTATACTACGGACCTAGCTTTGACGTGAAGAAGATCATAGGTGTGGGTGTTCATGGTCCCTATAGCACAACGCAACAATTAGAAATACCATTATGGTTGCAAATAATACTTGTTTTACATTTGCACATCTACCAAAACAGGAAGCGGGAGAGCACATATGATCCAACTTACTTTTTTATGCCCTACTTAGGAGACACTGGATGTAAATTAACAACCCTGGCTTAAAGAGAAAACCCGTCAGGCAAAATAACCCCCCTAAACTAATTTATTTTCATAACTTGCCATTAGACAGCATTACCTCTTCCTTCATGTCCCTCTACATAGCTGTACACCAAAGCACTGATGTCCTACGCTGTATGCAAATGACCTGTGAGAATATCCAATGAGTCTAGCATAATTCAAGCTGTCCGGCTTATAACATGATTGGGAGGCACGCCCCACCCCATTGCATGACTGAGACAGGCTAGTATAATGTGTGAGACCTGGATAATGATGTCTCTTCCATCCTGGTGCTGGCGCCCCCTGCATCCTGTGTGTGTAAGAGAGATACAACAGCAGCCGCAGCCCTGTTATAGCAGAACATGACTTCAGGTACCATGTGTAGCTGACTTCGGTGTCTCTCACATTGTATTAGCGAGGAGTGCAGCATGTCTCAGATTCAGCCACACACCAGACAATGCTTACTATCATTACACACAGACATGAAGCAGGGGGAGGAGAGGGGAGAGGAACAGGGGTGACATCACTGCCCTCCTGACCATGTTACCAACCTATTTCATATAGGCTACAATATGATTTTAGAATGATTATGTATGACTTGATTAGCTCAAGTCTGTGATGGCTCCTTGTGTCTCTCCAACAGGTAGATGGTGAAGGACAGAGTGACACAGACCTGAGACAGGTGTCCATTATTAAGATACCCTACTGAATCTGAGCAACAAGAAGCACGTCAAAATATACTGTATGCACCAAAGACCCATAAGTCATATTGTTCTTTTTTAGGCCCTTCCTCAAAAGCAATTAAAATCCTGAATTTTCAGGAGAGCTTTTTATACAGCCCACCCCCACTAAAGCTCCACAATCGACATGGCCATGGCCTTTACTAACATATACCCAAGGTCCAAAGCAGACTCACACTGACCTGGCCAGATCATTTGACAGCACTCGACACTAAGTTGTCAAACCCAGCCCCAGGGGAAGGGATACAGTTGTCCCAAGTATATAAAAAAAAAAAACAAATTATGCATGTCAAATACTGACAATAATAATAATAATAAATTCTACATTAATTCGGTAAATGTTATTCTTTTCATTGTATCTTACTTACAAATATACTAGATAGGTAACACAGAGTAACAAACAGCTGACCCATCCTTGTACTGTAATCGAGTATAGCCAACCTGAGAATACGCTGAAAATATCCTAATTTACCACACGAAAACTGCAAAATGTTATTGACTCGATATAAGGCTAAGATGGGAAATGCAGCTGCTAACTACTCTAATAAATGTCCCAATCATCAATAAAAAACAAAATTTGGGGGTTTTTTCTAAAATCTTCCTCATGCATGACTTTTCCATTAATATAAATATCCAAGCACCTCACAAATTAATAGAAGTCCAGCAAAGTACCCACATTAGTAGAAATTCTCGCAAATTTCCCACATAAGTATAATGTCAGCATAGTTCCCACATAGTATAATGCCCCAGCAGAGTTCCCTTCCCCCCCATAAGTATGATCTTATAGAGTGCCCCCATAAAAAGAAAAGTTAGTACCTCAACCTTGGCCTGATCCTCTCTCCTAAGCACCTCTTTGGTTCCCAGTCGAAGCGGGGCATTGCGGTCTATGCAATCTGCTGACACAAAAACGATGGTTTCAGCTGTGGCAACCGGCCACCGTCACGTTTCTTCCGGAAGATTGCTAGAGTGCACCTGCTAGCTACATAGAGGAGGACATGGGGGTAAGTGCTGGAGGGATGGAGTCTATATTATATTTATTAATCTCCTCGCAGTATAAGCTGAGTGGTTCTTTTTTCAGCATAAAAATAGGCTGAAAAATTGACTTATACTCAAGTATATACTCTAACTCCTAATGTTTACCAAATTTACATCTTAGAAAAAAGGATAAAAGGCATATAAGAAATAGGCCAAAAAAAGGCCAAAAAAACATTAAGGGGGAATTATGCTTTATTCCACCATTGAAAGTGCCACTTCCAAACATATTTCATAAAAAAAAAATGATAGCTTGAAATTTTATACACAATAAAGTCCGGTTCTGGGTCTTCTGGGGCCATCGTAGTTTAGATTCCATCCCCATAAACTTCCTTGTTACGTTCCATAAAATAGCTAGTTAAACATAAGTAGGACTCTGTTCAACAACCCTTTATAGCTTGTTAGACCTCGCTTAATCATGCAATGCCTTCTGTAAATAACCATAACTCAATAAAAGACGTTGCAGACAATAAGGCAGATTGTACTTACCCTGCCCCATTCGCGATCCAGCGCGTGTTTCTGAACAGGACTTCGGGTCCGGACGGGATTTAATGAAGGTAGTTAACATCCGCCTTCCACCAGTGGCGCTGCTGCGCTGAAAAATCATCTGAACGCGTCGTCCATACCAAACCGAGCTGGAAACTCGGGTGAGGTACGCGCTATCCAAAGCGACAACTTTTTCGATATTAATGCGCGGTTTTTCCGAATACGTCGGGTTTTCTTCGGCCCCAGCCCCCCGATTTTCCGTGTCGCGTGCATGCCAGCTGCCGATGCAACCACAATCCGATTGCGTGCGCCAAATCTCGGGGCAATTCAGTACAATCGGCGCAACATTGGGAGATATTCTGGTAACCGTTTGGGAAAACGTGAATCGGGCCCTTACTAAATGACCCCCCATCACCAATGCTAATTTTACCAAATCGTCACACACCATGCGATAAATGGCTCAATCACAATCTCATCAACGTCATCATTGTCAAGGTTTTTGGGCCAATCTCTCCCCACCCAGGTTAACCATGGGCCCAACCACCAGTCTTGTCGAGCGAGTCTCATCTTCGTTTGGGTTACAAAAGAAACAGGATCTGTCTAATATCCCCCTCTAGATATGATTTTTGGAGGACGGGGAAGGCCTGCTTCAAAAAATCACCCCCCAAAAATCCAATGCTATCAAAAAAATCAGCAAAAAAAACAATGTAACAAATAAGAAAGTTAATATAAAAGAAACACAAATAACCGCCATCACAACTAGTCTGTCTCCTTACTCGGAAAATGAAGGTTTTTTGGGCAATGGACATCATCAGCGCAGCAGAAAGCTTATATTTAACAAAAACAGGGGGGCACTCTAGGAGCTGATGGTGTTGTCAAGCTTGGGGGTTGCGATCCTGACCACTCCTCTATCTTCCTTCTGGACTAGCCACAGATTATCACCATATAATCTCTAGCACTGGCATCAGATGCGGGGAAGGGCGAGCAGATACTGCTGGTCCCCCCCTAGACGACTCCTTCCTTATTGTGGATACCAGCTGCTGCCCCATGCACAAGTTCGTACTTATAGATACATTTAAATTACACACGATTGCACCATATTAATGAAACTTTGCACCAATTTTAATTAATCTATAATTTTGAGATGCATGGGTTGTATATGTTCTGTGTCCTATTCTCCATTGATATCTCCCACTGTTGAGTTACAGTCTTCGCTGAGGATTGCTTGACATTATATTAAACTAGGCAGGACAGCCTTCTCTACCTTCACTGTTGCTCATTACACCCCTTTATGACCAATGTCATTGGTGCAACAATCCACCAAAAACGAATGCACACAAATTGCTCACTATCACAATCAAGTAAATTTTATTTGAATCCAAACAGAAGTGAAAAATGACACATACATTTATAAGCATTTAAAACATGTAATATGCACGAAATGCGACTGGAGACTGCGGTGTAGGTCAACACAGTGCTACCACCTGCAAAAACACTCAGTGGTGAAACAGTATTCCTACCACACAGAATCCGCACAAAATGTATGTTGGTAAGGCATTTATAGGGCAAATATGCATATGTCCTAGTATTAAGGTGCCAAGCGGATGTTTCTAAAGTGCTAGTGCACAGCCAGTAAAAAGTCCCAGAGCACGTTTGAGAGATTTGTACAAGAAGAGGTAAACCAAGGCAGAAAATTGCTAGTTACCCGTTAAGTGCTGAGAGGCAGGCATACAGGTGGAGGAAAAAGCAGGGGTATGAGGTCATTGGTGCCTGATTGTCCAGGTCAATGTTTGACGTTCTGCTATGCGCTAGGCAGTTTAAATAACAAAGGGCGTGTTCTCTGCGGTGGATTTGGGTCTTCCGACGATTCACTAAGGCAGTTCCACCGACGTCCACCAGGTGTCGCTGCTGCCCTGAAGTCCGCCGAGTTCAGGATCCTATTTTTTTAAAAAAAATGCGAATCCGTCGGGTTTTCGTTCGGCCACGCCCCCTGATTTCCGTTGCGTGCACGCCGGCGCTGATGCACCACAATCCGATCACGTGCACCAAAAACCCGTCGCAATTCAGGGAAAATCGGCGCAAATCGGAAATATTCGAGTAACACGTCGGGAAAACATGAATCGGGCCCTTAGTAAATGACCCCCAATGAGCCACTGGCTCATTGTAACGAATCTGCAGAAGCCAGATAGCTTCGGGTCAAACAAAGACCCGAGGCTACCATGGCAACCGATCGCCGCGCCCCCGAACGTCATCAGGGGCGGCGATATGCAACAACCCCCACCTTTGCATGAAGAGGACTTCGCCTGTATTCCATGTATTAAGGGCTTAACAAGGGAAAGGGGTGTGTGACACAAACACCAAATAACTTTATAAAGTAGTGGACAGATAAAACTTTACAGGACAGATATTGGAAAGTGTAATCAAGAACTAAACAACAATGGGAAATCAAAATGTTTGAAAACTTGCAAATTGAGCAAATAGTTGCAAGACAAAGCATGCAGAGACAAAAAAAGGCCACCAGGGGTATCCAGAGCACACATACCCTTAAATTTCTTTATACTACAGGATCTTAAGCTTTGACTGTGAAGCATATACATAGGTGTGGGTTCAGGGTCCCTATAGACACAAAGACAACAATTAATGAAATACTATTATGTGTGCAAATAATGCTTGTTTTACATTTGCACATCCACCAAAAAGAGGAAGAGGAAGAGAAAATATGATCCAGACTAACTTTTTATACCCTACATTAACCCCTTTGCGCAACTAGACGTGATACTACGCGGCGTCTATGGGGCATCAGCGCAACGATCGGCACCCTCCAGCACCCACCGATCTAACAGTGCATCTAGGCAGAATGCATAGGCTGACTATGTAATATGCTGCAATACATTAGTCCAGGTCAATGTTTGACATTCTGCTATGCGCTAGGCAGTTTAAATAACAATATCTCTGGAAAAGCTTTATATATCATAACAATTTTTACTTTGTTTTTTCATGACATGGGAGAGTTTTACGTGATGGAATGATTTTATTAATTACATATATTTTTCTTTATAAAATGCATCAATAATTAACTACAAATGTGAAAAAATAAGCTTTTTTGTAATTTTTTCAATTAAAGTTTTTTAAATAAGTAGTAACTTTTACCAAAATATGTTATAAATATGTACCACATTATTCCATCACCCTTTCCCAGGATCAGCTACAGATACAGAGGATGTGTGTACTTCTACAAAGTAAAAGTCCCCTGCAGATTCTAATGCTACATTTCCTGAACCCTTTTATCTAGAAAACAATTCATATGAAAAAGAAGAGTCCCCTCTTTAATATGATATATGGATGGTGCATGGATGCTTAAGAAAACTGGAACTAAAAATCATTTTTTTTAGTAAACCTTTAAGGTTCTCTGGTTCTGTTAACCATCCATACACAATCTAAACAGCATATTAAAGGGGAGGAGGGGCGTAACTTGAGGGGGTGCAGAGGTTGCGGCTGCACCTGGGCCCATGAGGTTTAGGGGGCCCTTATGGTGTCACTTTCCAATATGAGAAGACTATTACTATAAACCATACATTGTAGTCGGGGGCCTGGCACAGACTTTACACTGGGGCCCATCAGCTTCTAGTTACGCCACTTAAGGGGAGATTCTCCTGTTTAGCATGGCATAAAACTGTTACTATGTTCCAGGGTTCAGGAGATATGGCCGTTTGAATCTGGTCACTGTCACAAGATTTTAACCCCTTAACGACCTGGCCCTTTTTAGTTTTTTCACTTCCATTTATCACTCACCACCTTCAAAAATCTATAACTTTTTTATTTTTCCACATAAAGAGCTCTGTGATGGCTTATTTTCTGCGTAACAAATCGGTGCGATCACGTGGATAACAAATTTGTATAAGTTTTATACTGCTTTCATACATTTAAAAAAAATGAAAACCTCCTGTATAGAAATTATTTTTTTATTTTGTCATCTTCTGACGCCAATAACTTTTTCATACTTTAGTGGACGGAGCTGTGGGTGGTGTCAATTTTTGCGAATTTTGATGATGTTTTCAAGTTACCTTGTATCTGCTGCTGGAAGCACATGTGGAGCTGGTAAGCAGCGGACATCACAGCACAATCTCTGTCCCTCCTCCTCTCTCACTTCCTATTGGCTGGACTGTGTCAGCTGATCTCTCAGTGTGGAGAGGAGCTGTGAGCCCGTGGAGTGATCTGAGCAGCAGGCTGACTCCTTGTGCGCAGACTCGACCAGATCAGCTGTAACTCAGGACGGGACACAGCTACCACCAGGGGGCGCCAGCAACCAGAACAAAAGGAGTTATCTCAGTAAGCCTGCAGATTTTGTAATAAGTGTAAATGGTGAAAGTACTTGTCACAATGAATTGGACCCATTTACAGCCATTTGCTATGGTGACACAACCTCTTTAACGACCTGGCCCTTTTTAGTTTTTTCACTTCCATTTTTCACTCACCACCTTCTAAAAATCTATAACTATTTTATTTTTCCACATAAAGAGCTCTGTGACGGCTTATTTTCTGCGTAACAAATTGCACTTTGTAGTGATGGTATTTATTACCTTGTTCTCCTGTGTACGTTTTGGGTTCTGAATAAGCAAGGACTCCCGGTCTGTTGATTTTGCTCGAAGATATCCTCTCTGAATCTGAATATCCAAAAATTCCATCCGCTCTTGGCTAATGTTGTTTGTCAGCCGGATATTCAGATTATTTGAATTGAGGTTCAGCAAGAATTGATCTAATCCTGCCCTTGAACCCTGCCATATGAACAGGACATCATCAATGAACCGCATCCATGAGATGACCTGCCCTGATGCCCTGTCCATGGCCTCCTGAACCTCATTCCTCTCCCAGTGCCCTAAAAAGAGATTCGCATATGAGGGGGCACAAGTGGCCCCCATAGCTGTCCCCCTTGTCTGCACATAGAATTTTTCTTTAAAAAGAAAATAATTGTGGTCCAATATGAACCTCATCAGTGTCACTATAAATGCAATGAGATCAGTATCCAGATCGCGAACCCCCAAGAAGAACTTGACTGCTGCGATCCCCAAATCATGTCCAATACATGTGTACAGACCCTCAACATCGCAGGATACCAAGAACATGTCTGGTTCCAAAATTACATTTTCCAATCGTCTCAGGACATCAGTGGAGTCCCGGATGTAGGAGGGTAATTCTTCTACACAAGGACGTAGGTAGAAGTCCACAAATCGGCAGCTTGGTTCGCATAAGCTGCCGCAACCCGACACAATGGGGCGCCCTGGTGGTATTTGGGCATTCTTATGTACTTTTGGTAAAAAGTATAAGGTTGGAATTATAGGAAACTCCACCTCTAAGCCTTTACGAATTCTCAATGGTATGATCCGTCTATCAAATGCATCATCTAGAATCTGTATCAAATCATTTTTGAATATTTCAGTGGGATTCCCTGCAAGTTGTTGATAACATTCACATTGTTTTAATTGTCTAAAGGCCTCTGCCTCGTACATCTTAATCGGCCATACCACCACATTTCCCCCTTTGTCAGCGGGTTTGAATACCACCTCCATCATATTTTTTAGCTCATATAGAGCTCGTCTTTGACCACGGGTTAAGTTGTCATAATTGCGATTTTGTGATAATTTGCGTAAATCAGCTGTAGTCAATCTCACAAACATTTCTATCTCTGGGCTCATTGAGAGGGGAGGGGAAGTGGTGGACCTAGGTCTAATATCTGGGAATTTGTTTGGGTTACTCACCCCTGGTTGTTCTTGTTCCCTCAATAATGATTCTAATATCTCGAGTGTTTCCAGGTCTTCCGGGGCTGTAATAGAACAAGAGTTATCAGCCCTATTCACACTGAAGTGTTTCTTCCACAACAATTTACGGGCGAATAAGTAGACATCCTTGATCACAGTAAAATCATCAAACGCAGCCACAGGACTAAAATTAAGTCCTAATGATAGTAATGACAATTGCTCTGGCGTTAACGTAATATCTGAAAGATTAATTACCTTCAGCTTCCCAGTAGAGGTGTCTTGTTGGTTGTTGTATTTCCGTTTTATTGGAGTACCACGATTCGGGTGTGGTGTCATCCTACGATCAAGGGGTCCTTCTGCTCCAGAAAAAGAAGAATCAAAGCCACGTTGTCCCGGAAGTCATAGATTCTGACCTTCTTATTAGTTTGATGCCGTTGAGCGTTGCCAACGATACGCTTGTTGCCTTTGAGCCTTGTATCCCTTTGGAATTTCCCTCATTTTAATGGTTTGGATATCCTTTTTCCCATTGGCCCTCAACAATTTAAGTCTTGCTGCAAATTTACTACTCAGATGGTCAGCAACGCATTAAGATTAATTTTTCCTGTATGGGTGCCATCCCAAGCTCAATCTTCTCCAATTCTTTTTTTTCAATGCAATCAAGATCTCAGATAGGTAGGAGCAATTATCTGCAATGCTTCCTCCCTTTCTTCTAGTGGCCCCAATCTCACATCCAGAGTAAAGCGATGGTAAACCTGTCCCTTAAACCATCTGGGTATTAATTTTTTGCCAGTATTGTTTAAGTGCTACCGTTGTTCCCCCCAGTCTTTCAACCTTTTTTGGAAAAGTTCTTTTAAAGGAGGCCTTGCATCTTGTGGTTTCCATCTCCCCGTTGTAGTACCCGGCGGAGGCGCAATTAAAATTTGATGACGCATTGATAGCCAATTTTGATTCCCGTATACGGAAATCCATCTTATTGAAGATTTCTATACCAATAGAATCGTCTCCTCTCCTACTGTGGTAGAATAGTAGTGTTTATAATGCCGTGTTAGGCTCTGAACTCTGGTTATACCGTGTGATATTCTCCCTGTTGTTACGTTGTATTCCTATAGCCAATATTGATCAGTGTATTTGACCACCGACCACTCTGTTGTTTTTATGGATGTTTTTAATATGATATTGTTGATTGCCAGTTTTGTGTACAAATAACGAAATAAGATTATACTGTTCAATGTTATCTACTTTTTGATAATTTATGAGATTCTATACTTGTGTAATCTTATACGTGAATTTGGCTTAACCCCCCCCCCAAATAGACCTGATTACAATGTTTGTTCACTACTAGAAATCTAAGAGCCTCCCCTGAAAATAGACCTAGCGGCAGTCATTGAGCGCTTCAGCGTCGCACCCGCTCCATACATTATAATAAGGAATCTTTTAGATCGTGCCGAAGGTTGTTGTGACATGGTGAAGAAATCAATGGAATCACCTCTGTTGTCTACACATTTGATACC
>WNYA01003833.1:0-22229 GCA_019512145.1 Engystomops pustulosus
ATCCAACTAACATAGTTTTAACTGCAGCACCTTTAATCTACTACTAGTTCACTGCCTCCATACATGGTCCCCTTATCAAACGAGCTGTGTCAGGCAGAATTTTCAGGTGTTTCACCAGATACATAGTGGAACGCGGCCCATCTGTCGCCGCCATGCTGGAGACCTGAAGTTGCAATCACAGCAGCGCAATATGGATGCCTTATACTGTCGCTCCTAATCATGGAACCATTTCCGAAAAACAATTAAAAATAGAATCACTATGCTATTCCATTATTCCTAGGTGAAATATTCAAACGACCCCGTCTGCTTTGAAAATTATAATTTTTTCAAAGTAAATGCTTCTGGCCCCCAGGCCCATTTGGGGTGGGGAGGAGCCGAGAGACAGGGGCTTGGACAGGCGAAATATGCAGCACATAATCCCCTTATCAAACGAGCTGTGTCTGGCAGAATTTTCAGGTGTTTCACCAGATACGTTATGGAACTTGGTCACTATGTCGCCACCATGCTGTGTTATCGACTGAATATACCGTCAACCTTTTGTTCACATATGAAATCATTTCAGCGCTTCTTGCTCACCCACTTTGGTGAAACCTGAGTCCATTTAGGGTATGTCGCCATGAGACTCTCTGGCCTGCCGCTGCTGCCGCTGCCTCTGCATGCCGTCCCCTATAGTGTCAGGGTCAATTATTGGATGTTTTAGATGCTATCTAGCTTCATTTTGTCAATCTGTCATGGCCATGCTGTTGCCCATAATTTTGGCATAATGGTGCGATTAAGCAGCCTCAGAGGCATCCATGCATGCTGCCCCTGCTGTTTCCTGTCCATTTCCGTGGTGTTTCCATCCTTTTCTGAGGTTCCCAGGTGTTTGGCCAAGCTTCCCTGTGCAGAGCCTTGGTCCCCTTGAAAAATGCTCGAGTCTTCCATTGACTTCAATGGGGCTCGTTATTCGAGACGAGCACTCGAGCATCGGGAAAAGTTCGTCTTGAATAACGAGTACCTGAGCATTTTAGTGCTCGCTCATCTCTAATTATAACATATTCTCTCCCCCCACAATGAATTATTACATATTCTGCCCCCCCCACAATGAATTATCACATATTCTGCCCCCCCACAATGAATTATTACATATTCTTCCCCCCCCCCCAATGAGTTATCAGATCAAATGAATGATTTTATAAAATAAGCCCCTTTAAAAAAATCTATACTCACCTCTGGCAGCGGGTCCCGCGTCTTCGTTCTTCTTGCCGCGGGCGGGCAGGAAGGGGTGCGCAGCAGCGTGATGATGTGCCGCGCATCCTAGTTCATGGAGCGATATCCGCCGGGGTTGTCTTCCGGCCACATCGCTCCAATTATAGTGCTCGAGCGGCCGCTTACTGCCGCATCGAGCACTATACAGGGACGGGCAGGAGCTTCCTGTCCGGACGGACGGAGGCCCCTGCCGACTGCCAGTGGCGTACCGACCGCGGTCGCCATTGAGACGGTCGCCCGGTCCCCCCCGTCCGATGGGCCCGGTCTCAATGGCGACCGCTGCGACCGCGGTCGGTACGCTACTGCTACCAATTCATTTTTGTTATCATTTCTTATAGAAGCTGGTAAATAGCAGTTCCTCATTGAGGCCTTTTGGTGCTACTGTGTCTAGGTGGAATATCCACCTTGATTCGCGTCTCAATAATTGAGGAACCACATTTCCACCCCTCAACTGTTGTTGGGCTTTTTCAAGCCCTAGGATCCTGAAATCTCTGGAACGTCCACCATGCTGTTGCAAAAAGTGTGTCGCCACAGATGTAGGGATCTTACCTTTTTGCAGATCTGAGGATGCGCTGTTGGAATCTTTTACGTAGCTCCTGTGTCGTCTGTCCAAAATATAGTTTTGGGCAAGGGCATGTGAGAACATAAATAACGTTTTTAGACTTGCAATTGATGTAGTCGTTGATTTGAAACCTTCCATGATGAGTGGGGTCCACAAACTCACTTGCCTTGATGATATGTGGACACACTGTGCATTCACCACACGGAAATGATCCTTGTAATTTGTGGCCACGTCCTACAGGTACAGTGGGTCGTTGGAAGTGGCTTGGAACCAAACGGTTTTTGATGTTTCTGGCTCTTTTGGCCGTTAATAATGGTCTTTCTGCGATATGTGCGTTTATCCGGACATCACTCTGGAGAATGCCCCAATTTTTGTCCAAGATTTTTCTAATGTCGCCCCACTGATTATTGAAGGTGGTAATGAGTCGTACCTTGGTATCTATGGGGCGAGGCTTCGGGGTTAGAAGATCTTTTCTCTCGCTTTTCCTGGCTCGTACATAGGCTTTAGAGATCACCCTGTGAGAATAACCCCGGTTTTTGAACCGTTTCGTCAAATCTAATGCATGGTGGTCGAAGTCCTGTTGCTCACTGCAATTACGCTTAATTCTCAAAAATTGTCCAGTGGGAATGCCTGTTTTTAGATGATTCGGATGGAAGCTTGAAAAATGGAGGAGGCTGTTTGTTGCAGTGTCCTTTTGATAGAGGCTGGTACAAATTTTCGGATGCTTATAGAGGATTTTGATGTCCAAGAAATCCACAACCTGAGTAGAGATGTTATGTGTCAATTTGATATGCCACAGGTTATCCTTCAGATGCGCAATAAAGGACATACACTCCTCAGCACTGCCACTCCACAGGAGGAGAATGTCATCGATGTAGCGGTACCAGCCCGCCACATGTTCCTTAAAGATGTTAGATGGATAGATGACATTCTCCTCCCACCAACCTAAAAAGAGATTTCTGCTCCACTATATTCAGATGATTGTGAATTCTCAATCACCTCAGTATTGGATGTTTTCCCACGTGAGGGATGAGGGAAGGGACGTCTTCTATTCCCCCTGTGTGTCCATCGGTACGCTCTGCCCTTTTCATAATCCCTCTTGTCCCTCAAAAATTTATCTTGTTTACCCTGGATGACATCCTTTTCGTATGTATCAATCGACTCTTTCAGTTTTTTACGAAAGGGTTCAACCAGGTTGGCCATATCAAATGACCCCAGGCAAGTTTCGAGTGTCTTAATGTGCTCCCGCTGATGATTAATAAAGATTCTGTCCCAGTCTAATAACATATTATTAACATAATAACATATTATCCTTTTCTTGGGGATCTACCTCCCAGGATGGAAATATCTGTACTCTCAGACCTCTTGGGAATATGTGTAATTTAAGGTATTCTTCTGGGCTACGGATGTTCCACCATACCCTTGTTAGTACCTTATGTGCATTCATCAGTTCATTCGATAAGTTGATAAACTCCAAATTTCCAGTGTTGTCATTACGTTCGTTAAAAATGCCCACAGAATGAGTATTCCATGATGCTGCCCTCGTCTGCAAATCCATCGTGTGTCCACTTGTGAAGACGCACCTACTACAGAGAATATTTCAGAATAAGAAGTGGTCACCAAAAAAATTGTTAAAAAAATAAATATCAAAAACAGTCCAGAAACACAGGGGCATTGGGGTTCCAAGCCTCCTGCAAGAGTTATACACATTCAAAATAAACGGGGACTGGATTTTTATGTAATATCACGTCCACACATCAAGAAATCACATATATTACAAGAAAAAAGTTCGCATATGACGTACTTCCGGTCGGCGAACATTATACATTGGGGATGTGTAAACTTTGCTGCTTCAGTGTTTGACCATTAGACTTAGCTTAGATGTGGATGTAATATGCTCCATGACATACCTCTTATTAATTACTATATCTTTTACTTTGTCTGAGTCACGGCATCTGGTGGGCGTGGCCGGCACCCGGATGTGATCTCCCTACCGGTCTCTCCTCCCAGGCCATAGCGACTATAAGAGGGCGCACTGTTTGTTGTGCACGGACATCCCCTGAGGAAGCCTGCTTGTCAGGCGATACGCGTGGGGTTCCTCTCCTGTGTCTCAGATGGGCTATTTTGACTCATGACCACATGACTGTAAAACTATGTAATACTATGTAACTATCTCATGATGTTTGTAACATTGATTCTGCACTAATGCCCTTTCTCTGCTCCAATGTTTATTGATTCTTTGGTACCATATTATTGAGCTTCCTTGGAGCTAATTAGCACATTGCCGTCTATTTGTACCTTCTATTTTGCCCTGTACACAGGATTTGTATTGTTGAGCTTCTTATAGCTTTTTTAGTGTTTTTATCATTTGTATTGTTTAATAAAGCATTTTTGGTCCTATATACACATGTTTTTTCTTGTAGTATATCTCTCCTGTATCTAGTATCAATTGTCTATCACTGAATAAAAAGCAGTGCCTGATGAAGTGTTGGAGCCGGTCTCTTACTTTTTTTTGGTCCGTTTTTAGGCATGCATTTTCAGTCTGCTTAAAAGCGCAACCGGTTTTGACCGTTTTTTACATCCCCTTTAAAGCATCCGGAACTAGATTGCCCCTTTATAGTATGTAACACAGAACAATTACCCCTCCTCTCACTGTCTTGTAGGATTATTCATGTGACAGAACACACACAGCCCTGCTACATACATCACTGGATACTGGATGTGATGCAGATACATCTTGTGGGGGCTCCGTGACAGTGAAGCAACTATGACCCTCAGTGGAGGTTTTCAAATGTTGTATAAAGGACTGAAAAACTCCTTCATTATATTTTAGTGCTTTATTTTTGTAATATATATAATGTAGTATAATTAACACTGGATGCAGTTAAGGATGACACATCTGTGCTGGTTCCAAGTCATCTCTCTATAGAAATGGGTCTGTTCATGTCTTCCCCCAGGATGGCCGGAGCAGGGATCAGATGCTTCTTCTCCATAGTTTCTAGATGGCGGCAGCAAAGAAGGAACCGGAGGAACCCGCAGGAGACAAGACCAGGAGAAAGTGTTACTGGTGAACCCTGATGTGGAGACCCTCTACCATCATCTTGAAGCTGCTTGGACTCTTCCAAGGAGAAGTCTTACCATGGATCACAGCGATGTCTTGGTGAGGGGAGCAGCATCTGGAGGGCTTTACAGAAGGCAGGGGACTTGTCTTTCTCCTGTATCCTACGCTGGAAGTCTTCTGCTGATGAGTGGAGCAGAACTTCTCTCCTCTTTCAGATCAATTCCAACATATCAGATGCAGAAGAAATAACCAGGAACAAAGTAACAGAGGCTCTGCCCAATGGAAGACACAGAAGAGACTCTTCCATCTATAAGAACGGTGATTATTGATGCCGTTCATGTCTTCCTTCAGGATGGCAGAGCCAAGGATCTGGTGGTTCTACTCCATGTTTTTAGTAGTTGAAATGGAGGAACCTGCAAGAGACAAAACCAAGAGAAGTTGTTACTGGTGAGTCCTCATGTGAAGACCCTCTACCATCAGCCTTATGATGCTGGGAGTCTTCCACCTGGGAAAGGAGCACCACTACATGGAGAAGACTTACCATGGATCCCATTAATGTCTAGGTGAGGGTGGCAGCATCTGGAGAGCTGTTACAGTAGTCAGGGCCCAGGGACTTGTCCTCCTCATGTATCTTCATGGTTCTTCTACTCTACCGTGTCTATGCTGATGCAACACAGGAGGAATCTGAGGAACCTGCAAGAGACAAGACCAAGTGACAATATAACTGATGAGACTTGATGTGGAGACCCTCTACCATCATCTGAATATCGCCTCATAAGATAGAAGTGAAAAGAGTTTTAGAAAGTTGGGTATTTACCTTGAAGGTCTTCTCTCTCCCCTGCTGCTGCTTCTGCTGCAGAAAGATAATATTTCATTATTAATATGTCATTGTATAGGAACATATAGGGGAGACCCTGGTGCTAGAACATGTACACCCCGTACCCTCCTGCCCGAGAAGAGAATTGATACACAATGGGGGCTTTCTATATATACATTTGCAAGACTCTTTAACCCCTTCACGCTCCGCGGCGGATATATCCGCCACGGAGCGCAGTGACTTAGCGCTCAGTGGCGGATATATCCGCCACGGCGCTTATGCCGGCTCGGCTCTGGATCAGAGCCGAACCGGCATCGGGAAACACGGGGTGCCGGCTGTAACTAATAGCCGGCACCCCAGTGTAACACCCGCGATCGGAGTTGTCTCCGATCGCGGGTGCTTAACCCTTTAGATGCCGCGGTCAGCGCGACCGCGGCATCTAACAAGCATCTGGGGTGTCTTTCCCCCACGATCGGCCCCCCCGAACCGTTTTCGGGGGGCGCCGATCGTTGCTATAGTAACTCTGGGGTCCGATCTGGACCCCAGAGTTACTAGCAAGAATTGCCAGTAAGATGGCGTCTGTGACGTCATCTTACTGGCACAGTGCCAGCCTATGCAAGTGCATAGGCTGACACTGATAATACTCTGCAATACATGAGTATTGCAGAATATTATCATGAAGAAGCAATCAGAGGATTGCTTCTTCATGTCCCATGGTATAAAAGTGAAAAAGTAAAAAAAAAAGTTATTCAATAAAAAAATAAAGTCATAAATCACTAAAAATGCCCCAAACCCCCAAAACATATAAAGAGACATATAACTCAAAAAAAAAGTCTAAATCATAACACAAACCCCACATATATAGTATCACCGCGTCCGTAACAACCCGTAGAATAAAAGTAAATCATTATTGAACCCGCACGATAAACGCCGTAAAAAAAAACTGTTATAAACCCTCCAAAAATTATGATTTTTACCTTTTCAATCCCACAAAAAATGCTATAAAATGCGACCAAAAAACCATATGTACTTAGACATGATACTGGTGCAAAGTACAACATGTCCCGCAAAAAACAAGCCATCAACCAGCTCCGTAGCCAAAAACGTAACAAAGTTATGCCACTTGGAAGATGGCAATACAAAAATTATAGATTTTTCCCCACATTAGGGTTTTGTTTGACAAATTTAGTAAAACGTAAGAAAATATATTCATGTCTGGTATCCCCGTAATCGTATCAACCCATAGAATAAAGCTAACAGGATTATTAGTCTATACGGTGAACACCAAAAAAAAAAAAGTCAAAAATCCAGTACAGAATTGATGCTTTTCTACTCCTGCCCTCAAAAAAAGTTCCTAAATTTTCAACAATAGGTGATACCAACCCCAAAATGGTAACAATGGAAAAAGCATCTCATCCCGCAAAAAAAATGCCGTCACATGGCCCCAATAACGAAAAAGCGAAAATTTTATAGCCTTCAAAAGGGGCCAATGAGGAAACTAAAATCCTGGCAGCTGCAGGGCTCTCCTTCCCTTCTGCGTCTCGCTGTGCGCCCATAAAACAAGTCACAGCCACATGTGGGGGGTCTTTGTACTCAGGAGAAATTGCAGAACAAATTGTATGGTGGGTTTTCTCTTTTTATATTTTGGAAATGTGTAAATTTTAGTGCTAAATGAACGTATAAGGGAACAGTATGACCATTCTAAATTTCACCTCCATTTTGATTCAATTACTATGAAGATCTCAAGGGGTTAACAATCTTCGTAAAAGCTGTTTCTGATAGCTTGAGGGGTGCAGATTTGAAAATGGGTAGATTATATAGGGGGTTTTGATGCTAAATATGTAAAATTTCATTCAAAACTGTATTTATCCCCAAAATAGTCAATTCTGAAAATCTGGAAAAGCGCTATTCTATTTGTAAGCCGCGTGACATCAAAATAAATTATCCAGACATTTCAGAAATTATGAAAATGTAAAGTAGACAAATGGGAAATGTTATTCAGCAACTTATTTAGGTGGTAAATCGATCTGCCTGAAAACGCAATGATTTAGAATTTCGAAAATGGCAAATTTTTCAAAAAATTTATCATATTTTCTTTTTTTTGTAAATAAACGCAAAACTTATCTGCCAAAATTTACCACTAAAATGAAGTACAACATGTGGGGAAAAAACAATCTCAGAATCGTTTTGATAAGTAACAGTGTTCAAAAGTTATAACCATATAAAGCGAAGCAAGTCAGAATCCAAAAAATCGGGCTGAGCCTTAACCTGCAAAATGGCTGCGTCCTTAAGGGGTTAAAGGGGTTTTCCCACCAAGCAAGTTAGGGACTAACTGGCTGACCGGTGGAGGAGACCACCACAGATCACAAAAATGAGGGGTCCGATGTGGTCCCAGGTACCTCTGTCGGACCCCTTGTCCCCTCCGAGATTGATGGAGCAGACGTCCGTGCATGACCGTTCTGCTTCATACATCTCTATGGAGCTGACGGAGATCGCCTATCTAGTGGACAGGGCCTAACTTGTTGGGAAAATCCCTTCAAGAGAAATATCACTTACCTCTTCTTGCTGCTTCCATTCTGGAAACACTTTGGTCTCCACCACCTGCGTCTTGGCCTAAAGGAAAAAAAATAAGTAGATAAACCATCTCCATATCATGGAGGACGTGTCCCAGGAACAGTCTAGGAGGTTCTATACATTGACATTGTTCTGGGTCATGTTCTGTGGATACTCAGAGTGGCAGAGCTCAACACAGAAAAGTATGTGACCCCCTATGTGCACTCCAGCAATATATATTCAGTCCTATTTCTTTTATATACTTACAGGGGAGACTCTTCAGTCGCCCCGACCTCCATCACCTCCTGTCCTAAAGGTCTATAACAGAAAATACAGAAAATAATGTAGGATCATTAGTACTAAGTATATATATAGTATATACTCTGTATATAAACATTTTTTAATATCTGAGCTCTGTACACTCACCTTCTCGGACTCACTTCCTCCACCTCTGCAACCACTTGCTCCTCCTCTTCCTGAGCTTCCTCCTCCTCTTCCTGAGCATCCTCCTCCTCTTCCTGTGCACCCTCCTCCTCTTCCTGTGCATCCTCCTCGCTATACGATACAAAACATAAATGATTTCTCTATTGATGAATCTGATTTTTCTATAACCACTACTAGGTGCAGATTATATGAAGACTGGATAAGAATTGTCTATAGTGGTTCTATATTCCTCCATATAACAGAATGGGATGAACCACAATAATCCAGTGTGTGATGGTAACTGTTATAGGATGTAACAAAATTTGTGAGATCGTAAACTTACATGGTATCAAGTGCAAACGGTCTCAACTTCATCACTGTTCTTATTCTAAAAGAGAAAACACAGCGCTGGTTACTGGAACTGCCCTAAGCATGTCCCCTTTTACACCTCATGTCCCCCAAATACCCTACATCTCCTTTATGACTGGTTCCCAAAATAGAAATTGACAAATTATAATAAATATCTATAATATGTATTATCTATAAAGTACCAACAGAATTAACCCCTTCATATAAGTTCAGAATCTTATACAGAACAGTAGTATCATGTAATTACCGCACTGGCTGGTCAGACATGGCCACGCGCCTCCACCACCTGTTGAGGAACATGATGAGATACATGAGATATACAGGAGATTCTCCGTCATAGACATAATACAATGTGACGTCACTATATATTCCCATCGGAACAACCAATCAGATCATGTACAAGCCCTCATGCGCCTCTATGTCCTGTGTTACACTGGGATACATATTGGGGTCTTTCCTCTATAGGTGTCTCATGTATGATGGTGATGCTGGGAATATGATGGTCGGGATATTATATGCTGCATATTGTAGATTGGACTTTCCTCTACACAATGTCCTAAGTAAATAATGAAATGAGTCACAGATTTACTTACATCGCCATTCTCGCCTCATCTTCACATCACTCTCTCTTCTTATCACTCCGGCCTGATGTAAATCGCCGACCCCATCCTGTCTCTTCCACCTCCTCCTCATCATCTCCGATGTTACCCTCCTCTTCATCACTCTCCTCCTGCCTGATGTAAATCGCCTCCACTTCTGTCTCTTCCACTTCCTCCTCCTCTCGCTCTCCGATGTTACCCTCCTCTTCATCACTCTCTTCCGGCCTGATGTAAATCGCCTCCACTGCTGTCTCCTGCACCGTCCGTCTCCTCCTATCATCTCCGATGTCCCTCCTATTCATCACTCCTCTCCTCCGACCTGATGTAAATCCGCCTCCACTCCTGTCTCCTCCATCTCCTCCTCTCCGATGTTATTATCCTCCTCCAACGCAAACTCTCCCATCTGCTGCCTCCTCGTAGTCATCCATTCTGTAAGCAAAAAAGATTAATTAGTGCCAGAACATCTCTAGACTCTCTACAATGGAGACAGATAGACATCATCAACTTGTATCCAATATCTCAACCTAAGATGTGAAGACTTATGGTTCCCTCTATTTTTGGCTTGATTTTTTGCATCATCATCTTTAGTCCTCTCTCAGATACCCCTTCTACTATACCTGATCTATAAGACCACTGATATCTAACAACCATGGTGGACCACTACAGCACCCAATGGTTCAGTGAAAGGTTCATGAACCCAGAAAAGGTACCAATGGGGACCCAAAATACAATTTACTATAAAACAGCATTCAATATCCTTCCCTCTATTGTCCACAGTTATCAGTAATATAGTGGGTCTCTAGAGCAAAACTCAGGGGGGGGGGGGGGGGGGTTGCCACATCTAGTTCTTAATATGCATCTACAGCCACCACAAGGGGGCGCTCACTTACATACAGACTTATACGTAGCTATTATAGATACAGAGGGACCTGTATACTGAGCTCCCCCTAGTGGTGGCTGCAAGAAGACATGTGACATTTACAGAAAGATGAACTACCGCAATCGCACTCTATATCTCACCGACACCAACTCTACAACAGAGACAAAGAAAGAGTGGCCATTACAAAGAGGAGGAACATGATAGAAGATATTGACGGACAAAACACAGACTGAGGACACAGGAAACTTACCTCCACACCTACAGCAAACCCTCAGAGGAGTCTTAGTCGCCAGCTCCTTATATAGCCTTGTGATGTATATTGTAGGAGGAGGAGCCAGAAGCACAACATTCCATGACATCCATAAGCACAGAAGCTTTCCTATAAGATAAGGCAGCCAATCAAAAAGCAGATGATGTAAGGGGAGGGGCCAACAGCACATTCTATTATCAATAAACTTTATTTACAGTGTTTTGTTACACCCATATATAGAGTATAACAACAGAAAAGATTGTTTCGGCATTGTACATAAAAGTCTGTGCACTATGGAAGATGGGGAGGATTTTTATAGGGTTTATGTTATTCTGTCTGATATTCCTCATTTTCCTCATTATAAATAATAGAAAACCTAAAACTAGGAGAATAACTGATGATAAGGAAAGACATAGAAAAAAGATCAGGTTATTGTACAGAGACATAGAGAAGTAAAGGACATTTACTATGAGTTATAATCACTGAGGTCTCCTCCATCATTACCTAAAGCACTAGCACGAAGCGGAGTGAGAAATATCTGCTAGTACTTTAATCTCACTACTAAGCAGATATCAGTGTTGTACAATCTCTAGAGGAGCCATCTTTATACCAATTCTATCAACTACTTCTGCTACAACTGTTTCCACGTATCAGAACCTGTAACAGATCGTGTCCTAACCGGAGACTCTGGTTACAATTTAACAAGGTTATGTGTGTAGAACTACTCCTAGTGGTCGGTATATAACTACTAATAAAGATTGTCTATTCAAAGGAAATCTACCACTTGGAAGGGCTTTTTTAACCAAGATTTGTTATACTGATCCAGGATATGATATTGGCTATACTGTGAATAAGCATTTCTGAAAAAAATAAAAAAATCGATTCTAAGATTATGCTAATTATCCTCTGGGGCTCCTCTTGCCATAGCACAGATGGCTCGGCGCTCTGGTATTATCTTAACTGTGCATGCCTCTAGCATGGATGTCATAGAATATCCTGTACCCCCCTTAACCCATTCTGACTATTGCGCAACTACCAGTTGCACAATATCCAGTGAGATATACCTTACGTATCGTTTTTTTAGGCGGCTTTAAGTTTGGGCATAATCTGTGCTGTGAATCTATTTGTCATTGAAGGTCTCAGTTTGTCTCTAATATCACTAGTGAAAGCTTCAATATCCAAAGCTTCGCCAATTGTAGCGGCAATTATGTAAATGCCAGGATGTTGCCGTACGATACAACCACTGAGGGGACGTGTGAATAAACACAGACATAATATCGCAAATGGATTCCTCCGACACAGCGTCTGGAGACATTCAGCAATGTAGCACAAATGTGATTATAAAGAGTCTAATATTACACCCATGGGACACATTGCTTCCTCTGTATTACAATATTGTTACCCCTTTTGCACACCGTGACATACTATTATATCCTGGTGCTGCTGGACGTATGTGCTGCACCTGTTACTGCCGTGGTTGGTGCTGGCAACCCAACCTCAGCACCTAACATTGCTGCTGATGGACGCTGCCATCTTGGATAGCCGATTGCTGCCCCCCGTGACATCATCGGAGGGTGGCGATCGGTTCTCATGGCAGCCTATAGTCTCATAGAGAATCATAGGCTTTCCATGTATAATCATAATGATAAATCACAGATTATTAGAGATCATCAGTAACATTGCAGTAGTATTATAGTATATAGTATGAACAAGCAGACTATATCATAACATGAGTATAATGAGGATTTCAAGCTCATTTCATAACACCAGGGCCTTGACATTTAGGAAATTGTGTGTTACTCTCTAATTTTGATCTCTGGTGTAAGTAAGAGTATGGTAAGAGTATGGTAAGAGTATGGTAAGAGTATGGTAAGAGTATGGTAAGAGTATGATAAGAGTATGATAGAAGTATGGATAGAGTTTGGTAAGAGTTAGAGTACGGTGCTGGAATACCATACGTATAATTCCCATTGGTTGCAGGTATGGGCGGTTTGGCAGTGAAATTTAGGTTATGGGGCCCCAATCAAAAGTTCACATCAGGCCCAATGGAGTTTTGTTATTGCTCCTGCACAAGAAAAAACTCCACATTATATGATTCCAAGGCAGAGACATGTATGTTCGCTCATAACGCCGCCATAGGATGCATGGACATGTCTATGTCTACTCTGCAGAATTACTGAGGGAGAAGAGGAAGCCGGAGCATGGGATGTAGGGTTAATACATTTGTAGTATAGTTTATTTTTTCTTTTAAAAGGAGTAAGGGGCCGAGCGTGGGGACATTTGAAATAATGGTAGAGGAAGGATGCAGACATTTCATTAATAAGGTAGCGCTGACGAACATTTCATTAGTGAGGGGAGGCTGTAGACATTTATTATCCTTAAGAGCAGGTTTTTCGCTCATTTCTCGCTCTTCATCCATAAACTTTTTCATGTTTTCCATGTTGAGGGTTATTTTGTGCGTAACAAATTTTACTTTCCTGTGATGTTATATTTATTCTGCCGTGTACTGGGAGACCGGAAAAAAATTCCAATGTGGAAAAATTTAAAAAACGGCATAGGCGTACAGGCTTTGGGCTCAGTTTTTTACGACTTTCACTATTCGCTCCAATAACAATCAGTTTATTCTTTGGTTCGGTACAATCGCGGTGATACCAAATTTGTACAGATTTTGTATGGCGTTTTCATAACATTTTCAAAAATTAACAAATGTGTACAAAAAGAAGAAAAAACTTTGCCATCTTCTGATGCAATATTTTTTCTACTTGGCGCATGGAGTGTGTGAGGAGTATTTTTTTGAGAAATTAGCCGACGCTGTCATTGCTTCCTTTTTAGTGACTGTGTGACCATTTTGAAATGTTTTTTAAATTTTTTATGACTTTTAAATAGGTGTAAAGTCGTATTTCGGATATTTGGCGCCCATTTCCTGTCTCGGACGGTCACTGCCGTTTATAAATGTTTTTAATTTTGGATAGATCGGGATTTTGGGACACGGCGATACCTATTGTGTCTGTGATTTTTACTGGTTATATATTTTAGGGTAATTAACTTTTAATATTATTAATTTTTTGACATTTTTTTTCAGTTTTTTCCCTATATCTTAGACATGTAGGTACATCGAACCCTAGTAGGGTCTGATCGTTCCTCCACATACTGCGATAACTACGTATTCAGCAGTATATAGCAATTCTGCTCGCTAAACATTACATGAGCCACTGGTCTGTGTAATGAATAATGCAGAAGCCATTAGCCTATAGGTCAAGAGGCTACATTGCAAACCCGCCGCCGCCCCGCTAATGATGTTTCGTTGGAGATAGTGTGTTCGAGAGGAAGAGGAGTGGCTGCCATGCGCCGCCATGGCCATACAGGCCACCAGCGACTTTGCCGGCAGCAAACAACAGGTTAACCAATGCGATCATGCACCACCAACCGCGGGTTGGTTACGTTAGTGACGGGTCTTTGCGCGATATGCACAAGCCCATCTCTGTATGAAAGAGGGCCTCGTCAGCCGTGAGCCCCTCTTCATACCCCTTCAAATTTGTACTCCGCCACAGCGCATGATTGGGTTAATATAGGGGAAGGCTGCTGGACATTTCATTAGTGTGGGGCAGCGGCTGGACGTTTCATTGAGGGTAGGCTGCTGGACATTTCATTAATAGGGTAGGGAGTGGACTTTCATTTGTGAGGGTAGACGCTGGACATTTAATTAGTGAGGGGAGGCTGCTGGACATTTTTATTATTAAGGAAGCTGCTGCTGACAGTTCATTATATGATGGAGAGCTGCTGCACATTTTTCTTGTTTGGGGAGGCTGCTGGACATTATGTTTGAAGAAAAGTGGTTGTGGGAAATTTCATTTATGAGTGGGCTGTTTACAAAACATGTGTGAGGAGAGGCTGCTGCACAGAATATGATAAGTGGGGCTCTGCAAAGAAGTTATATAAGTGCTATTCCTGGGAACAGTAATATACATGTGATATATTTTTTGTGTTGTGAGTATATGTCTGTGTAGCAGATTGGGTTTATTCTCAAATGTAAGGTGACTTGATGTGGGATGTGTACGGCTTACCGCAGGGCTACAGCGGTTTAGGATATGGGAACTTATCCAAATTTTCACACCAGGGCCAATGGTATCTTCTTTATGCCACCGAATACAAGGAAAAATACCGATCCCCTGCGGCCATGTACCACAGACAATACAGGACTCATCTTGTACTTACTTGGCTGTGCTGACTGCTGCGGGCATCCACCACTGGCGCAGCGTCATCTGTTATGTTCTATCTGTATCTTGGAGTCTTCACCCGGCTCTGTATTTACTACAACGTCAGAGGACTCTTTATCTGTACAAGAACTTAAACTGAACATCCCCAAAATCTTCCATTAATGGATCACTATGAATACACAAGTTAAGTTATTCCATTTTTTAGCTACGACATTATTTATCTACGAGTGGTAATGTATACATCTGTCTAAATATATATATATATGTGTGGTTTGTACATTTAGTGAATATGTAAATGACATCAGCACCTACAGCGGTGGCCAAAGTACTGGCACCATTACTGCTCTCTGTCAGATAATACTTGTTTTAATCCAGAATTGTATTAATACTTTATTTATTGTGCTTGCATTGGAAAAAAACCCAAAGAGAATGAAAAAAAGGTCAAATCAGTGATCATTTTACACAAAACTCCAAAAACTTCCAAAGTATTGGCACCCGCAGCACTCAATATTTGGTCTTTAGCACAACCTTTATGAGAAAAAATGACAGTGAGCTTCCGTGAGCATCATAGTTTGGTTACAAGCTCTGCAGAATGTACACCATTCTTCTTTGGCCAAGCCTCCAGGTCCCTGAGAGTGAGGTTGCACTTCTCCAAGCTTGCCATTGTGAGTCTCTCTGCAGGTGTCTATGGGTTCGGACTGGACTCATTGCTGCCACTTTACAATCTCCAGCGCTTTCTCTGCGCCAAACCATTTTCTGTGCTTTTTGGAGTGTGTTTTGGTCACTGTCATGCTGGAAGACACATGACCTCTGAGGAGACCCAGCTTTCTCACACTGGGCCCTACATTATGCTGCAAAATTTGGTGTAGTCATCAAATCATACGCCATGCACACAGTCCAGCAGTCCAGAGCCAGAGGCAGCAAAGCAACCCCAAAACATCAGGGAACCTCCGCCATATGTCTGACTGTAGGGCCGCGGTTCTGTTTCTTTGAAGGCCTTCTTATTTCCGATAAACTCTATGTTGATGCCTTTTCCCCAAAAGATCTACTTTTTCTACAATTCTCCCAAAACGTTCTAGGCTTTCTGAGTAAGTTTTTGGCTAACTCCAGCCTGGCTTTTTTTTATGTTTCTGTTGTAAAAAAGTGGGTCCTTCCCTGAGTTCCTACCGAACGTCCTCTTTTCATTCAGACGCCAACGGATAGTAATGATGGCACTATTGTGCCCTCGCTGAGGGCAGCTTGGACTTGTTTGGATGTTGTCGAGGTTCTTTATACCTTCATCCGCACAATTTTGCATTGAAATCCTTATCAATTGTTTATTCCATCCACATCTAGGGAGGTGCCACAGTGCCATGAGCTTTATACACTCTTCATCTAGGAAGGTGCCACAGTGCCGGGGGCTTTACACTCTTCATGAGGGAGGAGCCACAGTGCCGGGGCTTTACACTTTCTCACTAGGAAGGTGCCACAGTGCCGGGGGCTTTACACTTCTCATTAGGCTAGGAGGTGCACAGTGCCGGGGGCTTTACACTTCTTTCATCTAGGAAAGTGCCACAGTGCCGGGTGCTTTACACTTCTTCATTTAGGGAGGGTCACAGGCCGGGGGCTTTACACGTTCTTCATCTAGGGAGGTGCCACGTGCCACGGGCTTACACTTCTTCATCTAGGGAGGTGCCACAGTGCCATGGGCTTTACACTTCTTCATCTAGAGAGGTGCCACAATAGTGTGCCATGGGGCTTTACACTTCACATCTAGGGGTGCCACAGTGCCATGGCTTTACACTTCTTCATCTAAGAGGTGCCACAGTGCCATGGGCTTTACACTTCTTCATCTAGAGAGGTGCCACAGTGCCAGGGCTTTACACTCTACATCTAGGGAGGTGCCACAGTGCCATGGGGCTTACACTCTTCATCTAGAGGTGCCACAGTGCAGGGGGCTTTACACTCTTCATCTAGGGAGGTGCCACAGTGCCATGGGCTTTTCCACTCTACATCTAGGGACGTGCCACGTGCCATGGGCTTTACACTTCTTCATCTAGGTGAGGTGCCACAGTTCCGGGACTTTACACCGTCTTCATCTGGAGATTGCTACAGTTGCCGGTGGGGCTTTACACTTCTTCTACTAGGAGGTGCCCAGTGCCAGGGGTTACACTTCTACATCTAGGGAGGGTGCCACAGGCTCATGGGCTTTACACTTCTTCATCTAGGGAGGTGCACACAGTGCCAGGGCTTTCACATTCTTCATCTAGGATGGTGCCACATTGCCATGGGCTTTACACTTCTTCATCTAGCGGAGTGCCACATGCCAACGGGCTTTCATCTTTCATCAGGGAGCGTGGGCCACAGTGCCAGGGGATTTTTACACTTCTTCATTAGAGAGATGCTACAGTGCCGAGGGGCTTACACTTCTTCATCTAGGGGGTGCCACAGTGCCGGGGGTTTTACACTTCTACATCTAGGGAGGTGCCACAGTGCCATGGGCTTTTACACTTCTTCATCTAGGGAGGTGCCACAGTGCCAGGGGCTTTACACTTTCTTCGTCTAGGGAGGTGCCACAGTGCCACGGCTTTACACTTCTTCCATCTAGGGAGGTGCCCACAGACGCCAGGGGCTTTACACTTCTTCATCTAGGGAGGTGCCACAGTGCCAGGGGCTTTACACTTCTTATCTAGGAGAGTGGAGAGATGGCCACAGTGCCAGGGGCTTTACACTTCTTACATTATGGAGGTGCACAGTGCCAGGGGATTTACACTTCTTCATCTAGGGAGGTGCCACATGCCACGGCTTTACACTTCTTCATCTAGGGGAGGTCCACAGTGCCAGGGTTTACACTTCTTCATCTAGGGAGGGCCACAGTGCCACGGGCTTTACACTTTTTCATCTAGGGAGGGCCACAGCGCCAGGGCTTTACACTTCTTCATCTAGAGGAGGTGCCACAGTGCCGGGTGGCTTTACACTCTTCATCTAGGGAGGTGCCAACAGTGCCAGGGCTCTTACCTTCTTCATTGGGAGGGTGCCCACAGTGCCAGGGGCTTTACACTTCTTCATCTAGGGAGGTGCCACAGTGCAATCGCATTGGCTTTCATGCGACATAAATGGGGGGGGCTTCGGATTCAGACTTAGCGCGGGATTTAACTTTAAAATTGTGTCGCAAGCCAAGCACTTCCATACACCGGGAAGAAGAAGGTGAACTGCGGCGGACCTGAGCGGGGAAGCGACACATGCAGGATATCGGGTGCACAATCTAAGTAAATAGCGGCAGAGTTCATTATCGTTGGACATTCCAGATCGGGGATCGCGCCAGGGACGGGTAAGTAAATGTGCCCCATTCAATCCCACTTTCATGACACGTACCCCTGTAATCCTGGAACACAACAGCAGGTGAATAAAACAGTATATTACGCTCACTCCATCCCTTCCTCACCCACTTCCCTCATGTGTATCCCCAAACGTTTATATTTGTTATACATGTACATTGCATCAATGTTGCGAGGGGTTCTCAGACGTGACAGCACTTTTCAGCAGCTGCCCCTATCATAGAAGAATGTGTTGTACTATTGATATTCAGTAGGTGTTCTTACTCAGAAAGGAACTGATCTGCAAATGTAAATCAATAAACCAATATGAGCACAAGTGTATTTTGTTCTTTGCATTTCTGAAAAAGATTTGTACAACAGTTTGTTCAATAAAGATATTGACCCATAATTTTGATGATTGATTTTTACAATGATCTCATTTACATTTTTATTCTGTGCTCACTTACAAATATATGCATGTGCTGCATGTGTGTATCTGCTCTATGTGTGTTTATGTAAATGCTGTATATTTTATATAAATTTTATGAATTTATATGGTGTGTATGAAAATGCTGTATATGTTTGTATATACTGTATGTGTGTATATGCTGTATGTATATGCTGTATGTGTGTATATAATGGGGCAGATTTACTTACCCGGCCCATTCGCGATCCAGCAGCGCGTTCTCTGTGCTGGATTCGGGTCCGGCCGGGATTTATAAAGGTAGTTCCTCCGCCGTCCACCAGATATCGCTGCTGCGCTGAAAATCATCTGAACGCGCCGGAATACACCGAGCTGGACCAGGTGAAGGTAAGCGCTCCCCAAGCGACACATTTTCGGTTTTTAAATGCGGCGTTTTTTCCGAATACGTTGGGCTTTCGTTCGGCCACGCCCCCCGATTTCCGTTGCGCGCATGCCGGCGCCGATGCGCCACATTCCGATCGCGTGCGCCAAAATCCTGGGGCAATTCAGGTACAATCGGCGCAAATCGGAAATATTCGGGTAACACGTCGGGAAAACGCGAATCGGGCCCTTAGTAAATGACCCCCAGTGTGTTTATACTGCATTTATGTGTATCTCTCCTCTCTCTCCATCTCTCCTCCTCTCCCCTCCCCATTCATCTCTCTTTTTCTTTTCTCCCACTACATCTCTCCTCCACTCTCTTGTATCTACTTCTCTCCTCCTCTATCTAAATCTTTCCTCCCTAATCATCTCTCCATGATCTATATCTTCTCCTCCTCTACATCTCTCCTCCTCCCTATACCCTGTACTTTTCTTCTCTTTCTACATATCTTCTCCAAATCTACATCTCTCCTCCTCTCTCGCCCCTCTATATCTGTCCACCCTCTAAAACTCTCCACTATCTACATCTCTCCCCTCTCTACATGTCTTCTCCCATTGTACATCTCTCCTCCTCTCTCCTCCCTCAACATCTCTCCACCTTCTACATTTCTCCTCTCTCTACATCTCTTCTTCTCCTCTACATCTCTCCTCCTCTCTTCTTCCTTTTCTTCACCTGTCTCCTCCTTCTTGGATATACCTAGTAACAGTCTCTCCTCCTGCACCATTACCTTCTACACTGAAAACAAATCACTGCACCTTATCCCATCAGGAGCCATTGGTTACAAGATCACAAAACTTTTCCTTTCCTTATATTTTAAGGTGAGAAGGTGTCACTTTTTATCCCTCTCTTTTGTTTTTTTTTTTCTGCTTATAGTTTCTTTCTGCTTTTATTTCTTTACCTTTCTCTTCCGAGAGTTTCTATATCTTTAAGCCGGGATATCACATGTAGTTATATCCAGAGCTCCATTACCGGAGGGGTTATGCTGCTGTCTATTGCCATCCTTCAATTAATATGTGTTATTTCTTTCTTAGTCTTAAATATCTTCATTGTGTACCGTCTGTTTTTTTCTCTTTTTATATTTCTTCCTCTGTGTCAGAGCCTCCTGTTTTATCGCTTTTATGTGATCACTGCTGTATGTGAGTCTTGGCTTTTCTCTCCTTACTATTTCCTTGTGTATAACTTATGCTTAATTGTTGTCTTCTATATATTCTTGGACTGTCATTTGCTCTAGTCTAAGGGATGTTTGCACCAAGACAAACTGTGCTATAGCTGATAGAATGTGGATCATAAATGGAAGCGGAATGTGCAGATTTATAATCACTGATCAAACAGGTCTCTGGAGTAGAACTGTAAAAATCACCTATGGTAGATAGTACAGATATAGAAGAGGCTGCAGAGAATGAGAAGCAACTGTTCTAAATGTAAGATGTAAATACAGTCTCAGCTTTATCTTGGCGAACTCACAAGAGGAAGGATAACAAAGCGAAAGACAAGAACAGTGTCTAAAAGACATCTTACTAGTGAGACATTGGGAGTCTACATGACAGTACATTACATACCTGAGTTACATTCTGTAGATCTGTTATTAAAATTGAAAATAGAAAACATAACAACAATGCATAACATAAACCAAACATAATATACAATGGGACAGATTTACTTACCCGGTCCATTCGCGATCCAGCGGCGCGTTCTCTGCGCTGAATTCGAGTCCGGCCGGGATTTATTAAGGTAGTTCCACCGCCGTCCACCAGGTGGCGCTGCTGCGCTGAAAAGCATCGGAAACGCGATGGAGTTCACCGAGCCGGGCTGAGTGAAGGTAAGTGTAAGCTGTGCAACAGATTTTTTTTTTAAAAGCGGCGTTTTTTCCGAATCCGACGGGTTTTCGTTCGGCCACGCCCCCCGATTTCCGTCGCGTGCATGTCGGCGCCGATGCGCCACAATCCGATCGCGTGCCCCAAAACCCCGGGGCAATTCAGGGAGAATCGGCGCAAATCGGAAATATTCGGGTAACACGTCGGGAAAACGCGAATCGGGTCCTTAGTAAATGACCCCCAATATATACAAACTACAGGCGGTCCTCTACTTAAGAACACCCGACTTATAGACGACCCCTAGTTACAAACGGACCTCTGGATGTTGGTAATTTACTGTACGTTATCCTTACGCTACAATGGTCAACTATAACAGTTATCACAGGTGTCTGTAATGAAGCTTTAATGTTAATCCTGGTTCTTATGAGAACCCAACATTTTTAAAATCCATTTGTCACAAAGACCAAAAAAATTGTGTCTGGGGTTACAATTATAAAATATACAGTCCCGACTTACATACAAATTCAACTTAAGAACAAACCTTCAGAACCGATCTTGTACATAACCCGGGGACTGCCTGTATATACAATAACTCACCTGTTGGTCCAGCCCCATTCACACTTAGCAAAAACACCTAGAAATAGCAATAACTTAATACACACTAAAATAAACACTAAAAACCATGAGCTGCACCCAACCTAAAAGACAAGACACACCCACAAAGAAATCAATTAACATAAATGAACATAAACACACCCCACCCCACACAGATATCATCATAGGTTTATATATATATACAAACTAACAAACACAGAATACAAAAATATGGAGGGCCACACGCAGCAGGCTGTACAGACCTGCCACTCCAGCTCAACTGTTTCTTGCAGAGCTAGCCTGCATCTGATATTGCTCCCTGCCGGCCCCTAGCAAACTCATCCAAAGTACCACTTACAGACCTGATAAAGGAGGTGGTCCACCCCCAAAACGTATAGTCCATCATCTATATGAATAAACTTTCAACAAAAAAAATCTAACTTAATTACAGGCAGCGCATCGTGCACCAACCCGTTTTTTGGCTACCCTATCCATGTGATTCCCCTTATTCTGTGGCCTCCTGTCCTCCATCCTCCTACTGTAGCCTCCTGTCCTCCAGCCTCCTCCTGTAGCCTCCTGTCCTCTATCCTCCTCCTGTAGCCTCCTGTCCTCCATCCTCCTCCTGTAGCCTCCTGTCCTCCATCCTCCTCATACTGTGGCCTCCTGTCCTCCAGCCTCCTCCTGTGGCCTCCTGTCCTCCA
>WNYA01003834.1:0-22220 GCA_019512145.1 Engystomops pustulosus
CCTACGAATGGGGGGGTGGCTATGTAGATGACTGAGGGGGTGTGTAAATTAATGATTGGGACCGTCGTAATTACTAGGGGTCTGTGTTATCTATTATGTGGGAGGTCTGTGTATATTTATTATTGGGCCGCTATATATATTACTGGGGGCTGTCTATTTTAACTGGGGGGGGTCTGTATGTAAAATTAAAATACTGACGATCTGGATATGTACTGGGGGGCTGTAGATATTAACTAAGGGGGTCTGTATATTAAATGGTTTATCTGTTAATATTCATACTGGGGTGCTGTATATCTTACTGTACGGGGGGGCTATTATTAATTATCGGGGGCCGCATATTATCAGTTGCTAGAACGCTGAATATATGTTGCTGGGGGCATAAATATTTATTAATTACTGGGGGTTGTATATTAGTTGCTGGGGCTTGTATATTAGTTGCTGGGGGCTGTATATTATCAGTGCTCGGGGGGGGGTGTACATTAGTTGCTAAGGGCTGTAATTTATTAATTTCTGTGTGGGGGATGTATAGTCATAACTGTGGCGCGTTGGACATCTTTTGGGACCGTGATCCGGCCACAAAATTGTGCAAACAGGTCACACGTCCCTTACATGTTTATGCATGTCTACCTATTAATGGATGTTAAATGAGTACGGTCTTCTGGGCTACATTCTGTGGGGGCCTTCACCAGATTTTGTGCCAGGGGCCCCCACCCACCATAAATAGGCTCTGGACATTATATTAATGCGGCACTCTGCTGGACATTTATTTATGGGAGCACTCTGTTGGACATTTAGATGAGGGAGCTACTGGACATTTTAATAGAGTTGTAGCGGTTTGCATTTCCCACCCTAGGTTAATCTCAAGTCATAGGTTTTCACAGTTTTTTGTGGTAAAATAGGAGCTCGGCTTATACTTGGATCTGCTTGTACATCCAGTATATACGGTATTCATATAAGAGGACGGTAAAACATAATTCCAGCAGTACTGAAGAGAAGAACGATCTATGCATTTATGGGGGGTATTCCTGATAATTGCCCACAAAGTAAAGGCCACCAGCAATTTAACAAATGCTCGTTTGTTGGGTTGATTGCAAATTAATACGGCACACAAATTGTCATTTGTCCGCAGCAGCATTACCCTGTGCTGTGTGCAACAAATGCAAATATTATGGGGATGAAACAATATTGACATCGTGTTAAAAGAGCTTTGAAGGTGCATGCAAATTCTACAAACAACAGAGATGAGGTGGAACTTTTCCTAAGATTGTCTGAGACATCCCTAGCAAATCAAGAAAGTTGTGCTATAATGTTTCCTAAAGGAAACCTACACTTGAATGGCAGGGTTTCAGAAGAAAATACCGAGCACCAGCTCAGGCCGAGCGCCGTACCCTGCGGCAGATATAAAGTTTAAAAAGTGTTTTAAAACGCAATTACACGGTTTTTTAATTTAAAACACTAACAAAATAAGCTCCGGCACCAGCTCACCCTGAGCTGGTGCTCGGTATTTTTTCTGAAACCTGCCATTAAGGGTAGGTTTCCTTTAAGGGGTGTCCGCTTTCAGCAAACAGAATTGGCATTGATTTTTATGAAAGCTATAAAGTTTTTCCAATACAGTGATCACGACTTACAGACGACCCCTAGTTACAAACGGACCTCTGGATGTTGTAATTTACTGATATCAGCCTTAGACTACAGCTGATAATAGTTATCAAAGGCGTCTGTAATAATAATGAAGCTTATTATTAATCCATCGGTTCTTATTTTTAAAATCCAATTTGTGCACAGTGACCAAAAAATTTGTCGGAGCTACAAATATAAAAATTAAAGCTCTGACTTACATACAAGTACTTAAGAACACAGCCTCCAGAACCTATATTATACGTAACCCGGGGACTGTCTGTATACTTTCTGTATGAGTTCCTCACACTTTCCTACATCCTGCTTGCTGTCATTCTATTTGACGCATTTATTGTTACTACCAGTGGATAATGACCCGCACTAATCTCTGCACCGTTTTCCACGTTAATGCCCAGTCCATTTTTCAGGTTTTTTTAGTACTTCCTGGAAAGCTGGTAAAATTTGCAAATGGGAAAATTTAAAAACAAAAAACATTTGCCCAATTATCTTTTGGGTCAACTATAAATTTGTATTCATTGTAAAACCAATTAATTTACTTGTCACTGCAAATGGATTATGAAACTTTACAAAATACAAACAAAAAGTTAAGTAAAGCAGCTAAAAAGCATGCTATATGTACTTAATAGAGGTCCAGCACTTTAGAGCTGAATAATCCTTCTAGTACCTCTTACTAGTACATTTATTGACTTGGTTAAACTTCTGTGAATTCATGAATGTTTGCTTCAGAGGCAAAATCTTGAAGCCCATTTCACCATCATAGCAACACGGCCCACAATTTAAAGCCCCCTGCAGCAGTTTTTTGTTTGACTTTTGCCACATACTTAGTTCAGTGTAAGCTATCTATAAAGTGTCCACTACACCCAACGCGACACAAATATGCGGTGCATGAATGGGGGGTTCCGTTGACATTTATCATGCAATGTCAACAGAGGGGTGTTGCACGCTCTATGTTAAAGGTGCTCCAAAAAAAAAGTTGTTGCACTCTGTTGGAGCAGTTCAGGGGTGCCAGATTCATTAAGATGTGCTCCACAATTCATGAATCTAGTGCCCCCCTGATACCCAACAGCCAAACTGCACTTAGTGCGAGACTGCACTGTCTTGATAAATGTTGGGCCAAGTCTTTGCGTACTTCTCATAACAACTGAGGTTTGTGGCTACATTGTGTGTTGCCCTTACAGATTTACAATAAAACATACAAGTAGTGTTTGACTTTATTTCACTTTGGAGCCAACAGAACAATAATTGTGACTAGCGTGGGGAACCCCATCAAAATCCTTAAACTAACTGTATATCCCTTGAAATGCAAAGGTAAACAAAGTAAACTTGTGAAAGAGTTCTACAAAGGGCTGTGGGGAATGTGAAATCTTCTGAACAAACTAGGAGTGGAAATGCATCAATAAATGTAATGGATGTACATTATGGTAAAGCCCCTATTTGTCTTTGTCTACACAAATCTGTTATTTGATATCCTGTAGAGCAGGATTATTTACATACCAGGAACAATAGCTGATTTACTAACTGCCTATTTACTAGGCTCATTCACTAGGGAGTCTGCACAGGTTATCTGCTCATGCTATGTGAAACTAATACTGAACAGCAAAAATTAAAGTAAAGAGAAGTTTTGGTTCTCATTTCCTGGGCCCACATATTTAATGCTCAAATTCATGTCCATTAGTCTTTTCAGTGGGAATTATTTGCGTTGAATCCATGTTGTATAAGTAAGGAGTTCTCATCCTCTATGACCCAAAAACTATATGAACATGTGACTATGGCTTCATACAAACCAATGGCAATCTACAAAAAAAATCACATTGCTTGCTTTTAAGGTTCGGTCCCTAGAGTGATAGTGGAAGCATAGCGGCAATGTGTCCAGCATGATGCCATGTCATGTGTTAAGACCCTAAAAAATATCTATATACATAAATATATAGGATATTCCAAGCTGTAGAGGCAATCAAATTGGGAATCAAAATAACAGAATAGTTTGCCCAGTGTTTTTTCGTTTTACTTTCTGCACCTTTACACCCGAATTTATGAAGTGTCAGCGCCACAGTATGGTTGTTTTCAAATTTTTATATTTTTACGACACATGGTTAATTTGGCGCAAGTTCTGTCTAAAAGCGATATAGGGAGGTCAAACCTTTTAGTCTTGTGCGCCATTGAATGAATCCTTGCACCATAAACTTAGTTCCACTGAAAAATATAGCATGGTTCTATCGCGGTCCCTGCACAAAATTAATAATTGCACCTCAACATGTCTTTCATGAGAAAACAAATTTGGGACTTTGACTATCGTAGGGAAAGTAGATATGTATATATCTATGTGACATGTGGGGGGGAATTCATTATAACCCTTGCACCCAAAAATGAGGATTTGCAACCAAATCAAACCATCTGAAACGCATTCTGACCACTTAGATAGGTCAGTTAAGACCATTTTGGCCATTTTCCGACTTGTCCAACAAAGCATGCATGGCCTAGTGAAAGGGGCCATGATTTGAAGAAAAGGGCCGCTTTTCATATAGAAATTAGGCTGTGCCACCAAAAATAACTGGAGTACAGTGGTTCCACTCAGCTGTCGCGGTACTCCCTATTACATAGGCGCCCACACACCGCTATATGCGTCCCAGCAGCCCATGTTAAAGAAATGTGTCTGAGAGTCATGAACGAAAGTCCACAATTCTTTGCTGAGAGGAATTTTATAAAGAAACACCTTCCAAATACAGGTGAGTGGATTTTATCTCTAAAAGTAGAACCGAACGTCTTATCTGTGCGATTCTTATCACAAAGTGAATCTGGGTCGCAGCAAAAACTGTGGTGACCAGTCTGCACTGTCGGAGGAACCAATAAGAATTCCACTTATGTATCGTTATGCCTAGTCGTTTTAGAAACACCAGAATATGACCTCAATAAGATAAGCCGACAAACAACGTCCAAATGTAAAGTCCTTCCGAATATGGGGCTACAGATAAGAGCTCTGTGTAGTTCAATAAAAGAATACTCGACAGTAGTCTGAGACGGCATTACACAAAGAGAACTGTGCAGAAACTATGGGGACCAGTACTCTGCATTCGAGCCAAAAAAATGTTCACATAGTCGTAGATCGCTGTTGAAACTCAGAGGGATGATGTATCAGATAACCAGAACACTGACAAGTAGCCTGATGGAAGGTGACAAGAAAGATGTAGAACAATAATCAAACTGAAGAGATTAGAGGTGCTCAAGAATTCTTCTCTCATCGACTAGTCGACTGAGCAGTCAGTGACAGATCATTTGGTCATTTGACCATTCTGTCTGACTGAGTGTCTCTTTCTGTCTATGTCTGTCCAACTATCTCTGTCCGGTCGGTTGACTTGCACGCGATTTCTCTGACTCCAACTGTCTTGTCTCTTATGTTTCTGTTCTATCCTGTTTCTGATACTATTTGTACTATATCTGATTGTCTGAGTATTTGTCTCTGGATCTCTCTCATGACTGTCAACCAGTGGGGAGATTTTTACAGAATCAGTGAATTGAGAGCAGAACTGTCTATGTTGCCGTGGCAAACCAATAGAGATCGGTTTACTTTTCCCACATTGTTCATAAATCAGCTGATCTCTGTATGGTTTCCATGCACAACTGGAAACTGTTTTACCTCAGACATTTCTGATAAATTCTCTCCTATCTCTGTATCCACTCATCATATTTACCTCACCATAAGAGTATTTTAATCATTTGACATCGAGTAACCACTCAAAGCTATACTGAATGACCGTGGCGAAATAGCAAGCAATCATGACTCAGCTCCTAACTGCACAGCAGCCAACAGTGGCTCCTGTATGGATGAAGTGTATTTGAAAAGTGTGGGGTGAAAATTTGGGGCTTCAAAACCTGTTTATGTTCCCCTGAGTCACAGAGAGCGGGTGTGCAAAATTTGGGTGATTGTAAAGTTCGGCGGGGTGGTGCGATTTCTTTAGTGAGACACACACACGTACATAAGCTTTAAGTATTAGATATATATATGTAACATCCCCCACCGGGGCCTAGCCCTTGAGGTGAGGGCCTGGAGACAGCCGGGGCCGCGATACCGGAGTGGCTGGCGGGTTGGCGGCTACTAAGCACGGCTATTGTACCGGTTGCTTGGTAAGGGGGGAACACGGAGGGCTGTCCACAGCATGGCAGGTTCTCTCCCAGCAGGGTGGTGGTTGGCAAGAAAGATGAGGGAGGGCATGCTTCTAAGCGGATCTCCACTGGGGCAACCCTTATAGTCCACGAGTGTGAGTCTCTGGGTGGGGACAGGGTGCCGTGGGGTGGGTGTGAAGGCAGCCGTATAGCAGGGGCCAGACGGAGACAAGAAGTGAAGAAAACAACTTACAGTTCTTTATTTGAACGCAGTGGAACGAGCAACAAACGTTGCCTCTTTAACAAGTTGGTGGCGGACTGGAGAGAGTATTTGGGGGAGCCAGGTGTAGATCACCAGCCTGGGTGAGGAGGGCAGGCTGGGCGGCAGCTGTGTCCTTAGAGGAGGCTTCAGCTCGGTCTGGATCTCTTCCGAGGTATCAACCCTTGAAGGTAGGAATGACACCCCTTTACACTACACTAACTCTAGTTTATCTTCCACTTCAGGCAGGGAGCTAGGCTTTCCTGCACTGGTTGGTGTGCTAGAGACTCTGAGCTGCTGCACTCAGCTAACTACTCTCTGCTTGGGTCCTGCAGACCACAGAGGCCTGGACTAGGACCTGGTCTCCTCATGAGAGAGATTTCTCCTAAGAACACTAGAACATTCTGGCCAGGGGGTTGTATTACCTCACTTTGTCAGGTGGTTGGCTGCTCCTCCAAGTACCTCTAGTTCACAGAGGGACAGGATTGTAAAAAGAATTGATGACATATTACATCACAGATTACATCTGCCTTGCACAGGGAGGTTACCACTGCATTCCCCTTCGTGAGTGTGGTGACATTTGTTATGGGGCTTATTCGCAAGCACCCACTCGCATTGATCGTGGTCCGAGGGTGTTGCCATTTATATATATCTAAATTATCTAAATGGAACAGAGATCAATACATTCGAGAGCGGGCACTCAGCGGTTTAGAACGCATCCCAATTACACCAATATGTAGCTAAATAAAGGGACTACCATAAGTGTTCATAGGCGCTTGAACCATGGTGTTCCGGAGATGCATTATGTCATCATGTTCCTGTATATGAAACATCAGGAGATGTAGAAATATTACCTAAGGAAAATACCAAAGGAATATCTCCATTTCACAGGTGTAGATCCATCATTCAATAAAATCTACTTCGAATGAGGGGGCAGCGACATGTTCAGTTTTTCAGTACGGCGTTTTTTTGAGACAAAAGCAGGTGTGTGGATCATAATGAGGTGACGGGGGCCATACAAAACGCATCTGAAAAACTGAACGTGTGGACGCACCTATACTACGGATCTACATTGTAAACTCACCAAATACCAACTTCCAACCCCTAGAGTTCTTTCCCAGAAAACGTGAAACTGAGGTGTTCCAAAAAAAGTTTTGTTTTTTTGGAATCTAATTTGAGTTGTAAATGTTCCGAAGATCGTTAAGGGAATTCCCGGACATTTGGCATCATGATGATGTATCCATACTATACGTTAGCGAGCAATTTAAGATTGTGAAGGAATTGTGCACCTCACCTAAGCAGCTCATGTCAGGAGACATAGACAATCAGCCAGTTTATCCTGTCCCAAACTGTTATAGCTGTATAGCACTGTAGAGGCATGCAAATGAGCTCTGTGCGCTCAACTTTACAATATACATACTAAAAAACAAAACTTGAATCAGAATGCCATGAGATACCATTTGGGGAAGCGAAAGCCTAACGCAATTGTAAAGATTATTTGAAAAGAGGTTTTTATCCAATTCGGATAAAGGAAATAAATATTTTCTATAATGGATGTTAGTACCAATGAGACTGAGATGAAGGCTCTTACTCTCCTTTCAATTTGCAGATTATGAGCATCTATAATAAGTATTTAAAGGAGTAGGCGTGCCGCCACATTTAGGACTGGTGGCACAAGTGGGGTTTTTGGAACCGTGTTTAAGCAATCTGTTAAAAAACGCCTGCAGATCAGCAGGTGTACCTGCTGAATCTATCTGGATGTATCATGAATCTGCATTTCTTTGAGAAATTTACTTTAAACATATGCAAATTAGTCTTGGGTGAAAGATAACTCGCGCTGCGAGTGTGCTGCGGGCCTTCATCGCATCACCACTAGCAAGGTTAGAGACGGGCCTAAGGGTGCTGTCACAAGTGCATTCTCAGACAGTTCGTTGGACGTTTTTAAAAGGGGACTGAAAATGCATGAGTTTCAAAAACTAATCTAAAAATGCTTGCGTTGTTGCATATGTACCATGTGTTTGCTGATTTGAATCCTGTATTAACATTTTTAAGGCTGCTTAATTACCCACAAATGAAGAAAGGAAAAACAGATTCAAACTAGCCAAACACATGGTAAACATGCAAAAACCCGCATTTTCTGTCGCGTTTAAAAAACGGACCAAGAATGCAACTGTTGTGTGAACACACCCTAAGGGGGTGTGGTCCACAGATGGCGCCTTTACATTGCGTTTGAAACAACTATAGAGAAGAAGAACTTGCCTAATTGAATTCGTTAACCATTGCATTTACTTGCTTTTACATAAATTGAATTTTATGGGAATTCCACAATTCTCTCCACAGACTGTTGAATTGCATTTCAAAACGCCATTGTAAACATCACCGTGGACCGCATGCAAAAAAAAACAGGATGAAATCGGTATTATCTGCTTGTTGTAACTCACAGACTAGTGTGTGTTGGCACTGGAGAAAGTTTTTTGGAAAAGGCCTTTCAACGAGTGGTACTATTCAGACATAGATGAGAACCTCATCTTTAATGATCTTTACAGTATAGTGGTTGTATACACAAGGATTCGAACAACATGGCAATCATATGACTTTTGCATGACCTGACATTTTTTTCTGAAATTTCCCTCTGAGGGCTCCATTGTTATATGCAGTAGTCACAGAGCGCTGGGTATAGACTAGTGTGTGATGGATGTTCCCACAAGCACATAGAGGGGACATCCTATTAGGGTTTCTGGGAAGAAAAACCTCCAATAATCGAAATTACCTGCCAAACCACCAATAATCACGATTATTTCCCCCTTTGGCATGCTTGGGGTGTCTGAAGGGGGTGCAGCCAGCTCAGAGGGGACTGCATGTATGTCTCCAACATGGATAAGGTAATAAATAATAATACATAAATAGACTCTTCTGTAAAGAAAATTATGTTATCTGCAGCACTCATGATTTGTAACTGCTGTAATCTCTCACTGTGCAGTACCTTCTTTTGTAAGTAAGATTTTATGGTAACATCAATTGATAAATCAGTTAGGGAACAGGCCTGTGTATTAAAAATCAGAAAAAATTGGGAAATTCCTGTCCCATTAATGTCAGGTTTTCAAGAATTCCCGCGAAAAAACCCTTTAAGTCCTATTCATGTGTGTACTATACGTCAGTATTTGGACACTGGGGACAAGAATCCAGCAAAATTATAAAAAATAATTAAAGGGAAAGGTGCATTTAGCTTCTCACCTTAAATAGGATTCAGGATGAAAGGATGAAACGTTTCACGCGTGGAATAAATCCACTTGATTTTTTTCACAGATTTCGGGAAGTGTTGTCGATTTTTTTTCATATGTAATGGAAAAATGCAATGATGCTGATTTTGAACACAAACATAGAACGATTTGAACAGATTCCTGTTATGAATAGCCCACCTGAATGACAGAAGTACCTAATCCATAAATTATATGTGACACATCCAGGCAGACATTTTCTACCACAGTCTTAAAAAAAATAGCCGCTGGATTTCCAATGTAAATCCTGAACATGACATTATACTCTAATGGTCCTAATAATCATAATTCTTTATTATAGCGCACAGCAGGGTAGGCTAATTTGAAAGAAACATGTCAATGGGTGACGTTGACTGTCAGGACACCGTGTTCTTAAAGGCGAGGTTTATAGACGTAAAAGGCTGAGAGCGGACAGCGAGTCCGCAGTAAGCAGAGATTGAAAGTGATGCTGTATCAGCAGATGAGCCTCTTCTTCAGTTTCAAAGACTGCGCTCTCCTTTTTTCTCTCTTAAGACAAAGAGCTAGCTGCTACCTGCATCTTCCAATATATAGCTAGATGGCAGCTTATGACCTTGGTGAGTATAAGGTATAGCACACTTGTGCCTGGGACTTCACTGCTCATATGCATAGTGTATAGAGGAGAGAAGCATTTAGAGGTTTATTCTCTGCCTGAAAAAAGAATAAAAGCTTGGGAGGTTTTCCTGCACTCGTGTTCATATAGGTTTCCACCTGATGTATCATGGAACTAATTTACTGTCTGTAGGCAACCACCAGAACAATCTGTATTTGATCAAAATGTGCAAGGGAAGGAACCCTATTACCCTGGCAATAAATAAGCCACCTAGGGCAAAAGAGGAAATTCTGCAACCATCTGATTGTGGTTAATGACCTTGTTGTAAAAGAGTTATATGATAAATCATGCTTTCTTACTCTCCTCCTCTCTCCCTCATCCAGGGACCAGGGCACAGCCACATGGGAGAACAAGGATAAAGAGCCCCCAACCTTGCATTGCTCAAGTTGCTTCTGCTCGCACCAGGGACAATGGCGCAATAAAAAAGCAAGGTGACATTTAAAGAAACTCTGTCAGTCGCCATCTTGTAGGATTGTAAAGATAAGGGATGGTTACATAGCCTTGAAATAATTGCTCCTTTATAGGTTATTGGTCTGAATTCCAGGGCTTAGGGTAGGATGACCTTGACAGGTCACTTTTCACTTAATCCTTCTTGATCTAATAGATGTTTTTTTTTTCTGTGACAACCTAAAAGGAAAACCCAGATAGGAAGGTCAAAGGGGGCAACTGTATTGAGTAGTAGTATAAATGACATTTGTCATTACCAATATTGTCTCTCGTGAAGAATCCCTTCTACATCTGCTTCAGAAAGGGACTAAAAATAGTGCAGTATGATGTTGGCCATCCACTCTAATTTTTCTAAGAAACATCAGTTCTGGTAAGATTTTACAATTTTGCAGAATCTTTGAACAATCAACAATTAACTAAAAGTGTAATAGGGTCAACAAAGATGACCAGAGTCCTTTATTGTAAAATTCATGTGCCCTTTTGATTCCAGACATACAGAAAAACATAGGGGCACATTTACTTACTCGTCGAGGCGTTCACCTGAAGTGATTGTTCCGACGATAAGCACTCTGGCGCGATTCACTAAGATCGTGCCGCCCAATATCCTGCAATGTGTAGCTTCCCTGCTCAGGTCAGACGGATCACTTCTTTACGATGCATGTACTGTGTTGATCTTGCGACACAATTTGAATGTTAAATCCCGCGCTCAGTATGAATCAGTCTGATCTCCGAACCCCTGATTATGTTGCATGAAGCGGCGCAGCTGCACCCACAATCCGATGTGTGTTCTAGTATTTTCACAATCCCCCATCTAAATACCTTCACAGCGGCACAATACTGAAAAAATGTCGGAATATCCAACCGAAAGTGCAATCGGCGACCCTTAGTAAATAAGCCCATAGTGGCTGATGTCTACTACACACTCCATGTAGGACAAAGAAGGCTACTTGCTCCATGTAGCACGTGTGGGGAAAATATATCATGTCCGGACTTCCGTCCATCTGGTTTTTGAGACCTTTTGGGGGGTTTTCTGTGGTCAGATGTATCTTAGCAGTTTTCCTTATAGATACATGTGGCCGTTTGGTTTTCAAAACAAAAGTTGCACAAGTCTCCTAAAAACTACACTCAGGTCATCTTATTTCTGAAGATTTGTGCTCAAAGTTTGTGGACATTTTGCAACTTTTAAGAAAAAAAGTTGGCAACTTTCACATCGGGATCAGGTGATAACTCAGTGACAAAACTGCAGAAAACTAGACAATGGTGAACTTCAAAAGGAGATGTTTTAGGTGCAAAAAAAGGCGCAAAGGAGCACAAAGGCACCATGAAAAGTCTCAGAATTAAAGAAAAAAGCAAGCCAAAAGTTTGATACATGTTTTAGTGTACAGGGCCTAATACCACGGGGCATATATTGACCCCTTCTGTTTTAGATTCACCAAATGGAATAATAATATGAACGCTGCATATGGATGTTGTGTGTTGTCTGCCTGACTTCTGACCATGAAAAGGCAGGAAGCAGAGGTAGATGGAAGTAATGTTTTAACCCATTTCAGCTACACAAGTAGTCCGGGCATCGGGAGGGGCGCGCTATGTGATAAAGATTCCTCCTAAAGATCCGGTTATGAACCCCTTCCACTGCAATACACACTTAGCTGTCTTATAACCAACTTAGTAAGACATCCACTAGTGGAAAAATGTTCATTCCTTTAAGGGCCCCATAGGGACGGGGATGACCAGAGTGGCGAGGGCAAGCTGCAAAAGTGGCATCTATTGGAATTGTAGAAGATAAGCCATAAGGGGTTTTTAGGCTCCTTGCAGGCAAAACGTTTGTTTGTTAGCAGCCAGTGAAATGGTAGTGTACCATTTGAATCACGGTAAAACATGGCCGTATTCTCTACCATGGGCAATATGCTCATCCTGTGAATGGTGTATTTGCCCACCGTACTGTGTCATGTTGGCAAATCCGAAAAACAATTGGGAAAGTCCCTAGCTCATTGCCAGATTTATGGAGAGGAGAAGGGAGAGGAGCGCTTGTAGCTGTGTCTGGCAGATTACACGGACGTTGTGCACGGGACCTAATGGTCTCGTTTACAGTATGTAACAGCGTACTACAGAGAAATGAAAATTTATGGGATCCCATACCACACAGCAATAAAGAGCCGAGCACAATGGTCGATTTTTACAGCACATCATGGACTTCTCAAGGTGCTGATGCTGGTGTGGAGTGGCGGTTTATACCATACTGGCGCCAATTTACTGCAGACCCTAGAAGAGCCCGGGCATAACCTGATACATGTTACACAGTCTAGTGAGAGCTTCAGAGGGTGTGGCACATTCTGTGTAAATGTAGGCAGCAACCTGGTTGCATCCTGTGCCACCCGCCTCTGGGGGGGGGGGGGGGGGGGGGGACTGGCGAATCCAGTCTTCTCACCCATTTAACACCTTGTAATACCGCGGCGCCCTCAGCGGGTGGAAGGAGGGGGCGGGCGCCGGGATTATCTCAAGTTTAACGCTTGATGATCGGCGCCGGTCACGTGGGGGGCTGGCCACAGGGGAAACGCCAGAAAAGTTCTTGAAGGACAAATAGGTGAAGGAGACAAAAGAAGCGTGCAACCTGGGAGTTGTCCGGAGAGGGCTGGCAGCGCGGGAGCAGCGTGCCCTGACAGACACGTCGCTCCTCCTCTGGGAAGGTCGTGGCGGGTGATGTGCTGTGCTCTCTCCGCCACGATCTTCACACCTGCGAGCTCAGGCACAGCATACCGGCACAGTCGGCCATGCCCAGACTGCAGGGCCAGAAACATGCCCGCATGATGCCCGGAGACATTTAATTTAGACATCACACGGGTGTCCCCACACAGCGGACAATCTAGCTCGTGCACCCTGGTGATCCTTCGTCATGAAGGGGCCAACCCAAGCTTGTATGTGTAACCACGCAGACCTCCCCGTGCCAGGGGGGTAAAACATACCGTAACAAATAAGAACCACCCAACCCCCCCCCCCCTGTGTAACCGTCCCACCTCACAGATGTACAGAACGCTAGGAACCATTGTCTGCAAGGCATTATCTGCTATTGTATAAAGCCCATGCCTATCCCTGTGCCATGGGCACCATATATCCTGTACATGTGTTACATATGTGATTGATGTCGCCCAGAGCAGGTGTCGTAGTACATGTGATTGTAAGCAGTGTAGTAGAGTAGTACATGTGATGTTGGCCGTGTAGTAGTACATGTGATGTAGCAGTTGTAGTAGTAAATGTGATGTAGCAGAACAGTGTATGTAGTAGTTGTAGTAGCTACACGTGACGTAGCAGTGTGTGTAGCAGTACATGGAGGTAGCAGTGTTTATAGTACATGTGATGTAGCAGTGAGTAGTACAAGTGACGTAGCAGTGTAGTAGTACAGGACTGTAGCAGAGCAGTGCTTAGTACATGGGATGTGTGCAGTGTAGTATTACATGTGAGTAGCAGAGCAGTGTAGTAGTACATGTGATGTAGCAAAGCAGTTTATGTAGTAGTACATGTGATGAGCAAAGCAGTGTGTAGGCAGTACATGGTGAGTAGCCGAGCAGTGTTTGTGTAGTAGTACATGCGTGATTAGCAGAGCAGTGTAGTAGTACATGTGAGGTAGCAGAGCAGTAATTACATGTGATGTAGCAGTGTAATATAAATGTGATGTAGCGACGCAGTGTAGTAGTACAGGGATGTAGCAGAGCAGTATTTAATGTGATGGTAGCAGGTAGTAGTACATATGATGTAGCAGAGCTAGTATTACAGGTTGATTTAGCAGGTGTAGTCGTTACATGCGATGTAGCAGTGCAGTATTACATGTGAGTAGCAGGGCGAGTAGTTACATGTGAGTAGACGAGCAGTATTACATGTGATGTAGCAGTTGGTAGTAGTACATGTTGATGTAGCAGAGAAGTGAAGTACATGTGATTTTGTAGCAGGAGCAGTGTAGTAGTACATGTGATGTAGCAGAGAAGTGTAGTATAGTAGTGTAGTAGTTAGTAGTACATTGCTGATTTGTAGCAGGGTAGTGCTACATATGATGAGTAGAGCAGGGTAGTAAGATTGTGATGTAGCAGAGGCAGTGTGTAGTACATGTGATGTAGCAGAGCAGTGTAGTAGTACAGGTGATTGTAGCAGAGCAGTATTTACATGTGATGTAGCAGTGTAGTAGTTTACAGGTGATGAGCAAGCAGTGTAGTAGTACATGTGATTGTAGCAGAGAGTGTAGTAGTACATGTGATGTAGCATGTGTAGTACATGGGTGATGAGCAGTGTAGTAGTACCTATGATGTAGCAGGACAGTGTAGTAAACATGTGTTGTAGCAGAGCAGTGTGTAGTACATGTGATTGAGCAGAGCAGTGTAGTAGATACATGGATGTAGCAAAGCAAGTTGTAGTAGTACATGTGATGTAGCAGAGAAGTTTTAGTAGTCCATGTGATGTAGCAGAGCAGTTTTGTAGTAAATAGATGTAGCAGGCAGTTGTAGGTAGTAATGTGATGTAGCAGAGCAGTTGTAGTAGTACATGTGATGTAGCAGAGCAGTGTACATGTGATGTAGCGTTTTGTGTAGTACATGTGATGGGTAACAGTGTAGTAGTAATGGATGTAGCAGAGCAGTGTCTTAGGAGTACATGTGATGTAGCAGAGGCAGTGTAGAGTGGAAATGGGATGAGCAAAGCCGTTGTAGTAGTAAATGTGATAGCAGAGAAGCTGTAGTAGTACATGTGATGTAGACAGAAGCAGCTGAGTACATATGATGTAGCAGAGCAGTGTAGTAGGACAGTGATGTAGACAGAGCAGTGTAGTAGTAGTACATGTGATGAGCAGAGCAGTAGTACATGTGATTGTAGCTAGTGTAGTTAGTACATGTGATGTAACCGTGTAGTAGTACATGTGATGTGAACAGAGCCGTGTAAGTAGTACATGTGATGTAGCAGAAGCAGTGTAGTGTCCATGTCATGTAGCAGTGTTAGTAGTACATGTGATGTGTAGCAGAGCAGTGTAGTAGGTACATGTGATGTAGCAGAGCAGTAGTACATGTGATGTAGCCAGTGTAGGAGTACATGTGAGTGTAGCAGAACAGTGTATAGTACATGTGATGTAACAGTGTAGAGACATGTGATGTCGTAAAGCATGTGTAGTAGTTACATGTGATGTAGCAGAGCAGTGTATTATAAGGTTGATGTAGCAGTGTAGTAGTACATGTGAATTGTAGCAGTGTAGTTAGTCCATTGTGATGTAGAAAAGCAGTGTCAGGTAGTACATGTGATTGTAGCAGAGCAGTGATAGTAGTAATGTGAACGTAGCCGTTGTAGGAGTAAATGTGAGTAGCATGGTTATAGTACATGTGATGTAGCAGAGCAGTGTGTACATGTTGATTTCGCAGTGTAGTAGTACATGTGATTTAGGCAGTTGGTCGTAGTACATGTGATGGAGCAGTGTAGTAGTTGATGTGAGTTGTAGCAGTGTTATAGTACATGTGATGTAAGCAGTGAGCGTAGTAGTACATGTGATGTAGCAGTGTAGTAGTACATTTGAGTAGCAGTGTTAGTAGTTACATGTGAGTAGCCAGTGTAGTAGTACATGTGATTGTAGTAGTGTTATAGTACATTGTTGATGTAGCAGGGCAGTGTAGTACAGGTGATTTAGCAGTGTAGTTGTATTTGTAGTAGTACCTTGTGATTTGTAAGCAGAACAGGTAGTAGTACATGTGACGTAGCAGTGTAGTAGTACATGTTGATGTAGCAGTTGTATAGACATGTGATGTTTGTAGCAGTGTATATACAGGTGATGTTGTAGCAGTGTAGAGAGACATGTGATTTGTAGCCAGGCAGTGTAGTCAGTGATTTCGCAGTGTGTAGTACATGTGATTTCGCAGTGTAGTAGAAATACAGTGACGTAGCAGGTAGTAAGCTACATGGATGTAGCAGTGTTATAGTACATGTGGTAGCAGTGTAAGTACATGTGCCGTAGAGAGCAGTTGTGTAGTAATGTGATGTGTCAGAGCAGTGTAGTACAGTGTGATGTAGCAGTGTTGTAGTATTACATGTGATGTAGCGCAGAGCAGTGTAGTTTTGTATAGTACATGGGGATTGTAGCAGAGCAGTGTTGTAGTACATGTATGTAGCAGAGCGGTGGTATGTAGTAGTACCATGTGCTGTAGCAGAGCATTGTAGAGTACATGGGAGTACGCAAGAGCAGGTGTAGTAGTACAGGTGATGTAGCAGCGCAATGAAGTAAGTAGTACATGTGATTTTTTGTAACCAGTGTAATAGAATGTTGATGTCGCAGAGCACGTGTAGTAGTACTGTGATGTAAGAGCGCAAGACAGTTAGTACATGGATGTAGAGAGCCAGTGTTTGTAGCACATGTATTGTGCAGAGCAGTGTAGTAGTTAGTAGTACATGTAGCCTGAGGTTCGAGAAAGCGCGATATTGTGCGCTACGGACCGTCATCTCTGTGTGGCGTGCATTTTACAGGCCATGGAATTATTTCCTGATTAAAGTGAATTTTGTCCCTGTTACCCATGAGTGCCGTCTGCTTCGCCTCTCTCGTGGATAGTAGTACATGTGACGGTAGCAGAGCAGGGTAGCAGTACAGGTGATGTAAGCAGGGCAGTGTAGAATCACTTTTGTGGTGTAGCAGGAGCGGTGTGTAGTAGTAGTACATGTGGATTATGTAGAGTGCATGTAATACATGTGTGTAGGTGTAGAAGAGTAGAGTTGTAGATATATGATGTAGCAGAGCATGTAGCAGTGTGGTGTGTGGTGTGGGCGGAAGCAGGTGTGTCGTAGTAAGTCTGGTGTAGCAGAATGGTGTAGATAGTACATTTTTTGAGTAGGAAGCAAGTGTAGTAGTTATTTTTGTGGTATAGCAGGGAGATTTTAGTGTTTATATGTGTGGTTGTTTGTAGCAGTGCAGTCTACTACTACATGTGGGTGAGGCGAGCAAGGTGTAGTATACATGTCTGGTGTAGCAGATTGGGTGTAGTAGTACATTGATGTAGGTAAGCAAGGTTGTGGTAGTAGTAACTTTTGTGCTATAGCAGAGCATTGTAGTGATTAGGATGTGTGTGTAGCAGTGCAGTAGTACCTGTCTGGTGGTAGCAGAGTGGTCTGTAAGTAGTACATTTGGATGTGCAGTGTTCTGTAGTAGTACTTTGTGGATTGGCAGAGCGTGTAGTGTTACCAGTTTGTGTGTAGGCGAGGACTATTAGTTAGTAGTACATGTTGTTGTAGCGAGTGGTGTAGGATTGGTTTATGATGAAGGAGCTGTGTCATAATGTATCTGTGGTGTAGAAGTACTGTGTAGTAGTGTATCTCGGTAGTAGTGTGTCCCGGACTAGCAGGGCGGTTTTTTTGTAAGTACTGTATCTTCCTTGTGTAGAAAGATGTTGTAGTACTGTTATCTGTGGGTATCAGTGCTGTGTAGTACTGTATCTGTGGGTGTAGCGTGCTGGTAGTACTGTATCTGTGGTAGCAGTGCTGTGTAGTACTGTATCTGTGTTGTAGCAGTGCTGTTGTAGTAGTGTATCTTCCGTGGAAGGAGTGTGTCTACGGGACTGCAAGGGCGGTGTAGTAAGATATTCCTGTGTAGAAAGAAGAAAGATGGTAGGACTGTACCTGTGGTTTGTGGTGTTAGCAGAGTGTGTGGTCGTGTGTCTCTGGTGTAGCAGGGACTGTGTAGGAGGGTGTCTCCGGTTGTAGCAGAGCTGTCTAGTACTGTATCTGATGGTTGTACAGCAGGTGTGTAGTACTGTATATGTGGTGGTAGCAGTGCTGGGTAGTAGTGTATCTCAGTCTCGTAGTGAGTCTCGCTGACTAAGCAGGGCGGTGTAGTGTTGAGTACTGTATTCCTGTGTAGAAAGGCTGTGTAGTAATGTATCTCATGTGTGAGAAAGCTGTGTTGTAGTAAGTACCTGTGGTTGTTAGCAGAGCTGTGTGTGTAGTGAACTGGTGGGTTGTTAGCGGAGCTGTGTGGTAGAGTGTGTCTCTGTGTAGCAGAGCTTGTGTATGTTAGTGTTGTCTCTGTGTAGCAGAGCGGAGTAGGCGGCTCGCCGGCACAGCGCAGTTGAAGGAGTTGTCGCCAGACTTGTAGTAGAGGAGGGGCCCGGCCGGGCGCTTTGCAACTTTTTCCGCCCCCTCCGCCAGGGGACCCTTGCATTGGTGCTGGCGGGCTCCGGCGCCGCACTCCAACAGCGGAAGGTAGAATATTAGGTGGAGAGGAGAACAAGGACCTCGACGGGTCCAAGTTCAGCCCGTGCTCTCACCGGAGCCATTGTCATTGGAGCCCCTCATAGCTGCCTACCCACGTGCCAGCTGTGCCACCCCCACACCCTACAGAACGGGAGCCGCACCGGCCATCTCTGACCCGAAAGACATTCTATTGTAGCTACCACCTCCAACAAGCAGCTCAACCCGGAATGTATCTAAACCCGCCCTGGGCTAAGCAAGCACAAGTCATGGCAGAGAGAAGAGCAAGGACAACGAGGGCGGCGGCTGGAGGAGATTCCTGTGGAACCCCGGAGAAGAAGGAAGTTCCTGTGGCAGGACCTGTGGAAGCTGGTGTAAGTATCCTGTCCAGGGCTCTGGCGCGCCATTGTGCTGGGGATGGAGAGGTCACTGTGAAGGACACGATGGAGCGATCTATAAGAGGAGGGAGAGTGCAGCAGCAGCGCACATGAGGGGGAGAGGCTCGGCGCAGTTGTTGCCTTGCAATGAAATAAGCAGAAGGCGTAGTTAGCTCGGAGGGGGCGGAGGGGCGCGGCACATCTGCGCGGGCAGCACGGGTTAACGCTGCACACTGCCATACGGTCAGTAAGGTGACAGGTGGGATGCCCGGGGATCCTGGCATCCACTGCTGCACACAAATGTGAACATGACGCGCACCAAGGCAAAGGTCTCCTAGCAAACCAGCTTGTAACCTGAGTGTGAGTGCGGCCTCCCGTACATGTTACATGTCTGTTGTAACACACCCTTGTGTGCGGAATTGAGCTGCTCATTAGGGGATCGCGCTGTCACTGGTCCTCATTGTTGAGTTAATGTTGCCTTTTTTTGTGCTAAAAATGTAGTATTAACACAAAGGATGATCACTAGTCTTGGAAGACGTAAGGACTTCAGTTGGATCTGCTTCAGGGAAAGTTGTGTGACAGCTAACTAGCAGTGAGACAGCTTTTCCAGTGTCTGAACGGTTATGCCCTTTTGATATAGGGGGGAAAAAAAACAAAAAAAAAAAAGGGGGGCTGGGTGACAATGCCCGCTTTCCTGAGAATTCAGAAGGAACCAGAACTGCTGAATGGCGGCAGCACAAGTAGGACAACTCAAGGATTGTTAGTAATTGCGATCCATAGATCGCTGTGATATCATTCCTGGAGATATACAGAACCCAATCTACAAGCCATGCTAGGAATACTGGGCTCCAAGCTCCGGAAATATTGGTGTCCTATGGAGCAGTCCATACAAGTCACTACATTATAAGATGTTGCAGACACAAGGTTTACAGATGTGTGATACTGTCTACAGTCGGATACATGGGGAACCATTTACTTTCTCTTATTTGGAAATATTTGGCTTGCTGTCTTGTCTGTCAGGTTGTGAAACTTGATTGTCCTTGAACACCAGCTTTCCTAATCCCATGAGCGTCATGCTGTTCAGGACTCGGGGGAAAGCTGAGTAGCAGTGTGAGACCCTCCGTGCAGATGTGTATTGGTGTCACTGTGTGTACTATAGGTTCACAGACAAGGACACATGTGGAGTGACATGGGCCTGGACGCCCAGGCCGGAGTCACAGGGCGGCTGTTTGCTTAGCAGCAAAAGTGGCTTTTCTCCTCTCCTATGGGCTGAGCTGTGGAAAAAATTTCCAAAATCTCCCCTGACGTTCAATGGACACTTGCTCACTTGCTGCCTGGAGCGGCTGTTAAAATATGAAACAGCCTCTTCCTGACACTGGTGCAGCGTTCCAGGCTTATCAGTAACAATGCTCTGGCATCACTTTGCCAGCGATCAGACTCTGCCCATGTCACGGATAGCATTGCCTGGATAACATGGAAGCAAATAATGTTGGGTTTCTTCGCTGCCCCATATGCTGGACATTTAGAGATTGGGCTTTATTTTTTTTTTTGGTGCATACTAATAGTTTTCCGGTTTATTTCCAGAAGATTTCTCCTCTACCTGGTCTTCTAGGCTGGTCTAGTGGTATATTTTGGTGGGACCATCAAGTGCTTCACTAACTATCAGTGAATATGAGCCAAGTTATCAGGACCGTGTCGCACCCCACCAGGTAATTCCTATAAGAGTATCTTCTGGATGCTTCATAACTGGCCTTAACCCATTAATTACTCAACGATTGCACTTGCACCCGATAAACAGTCTGTCTTATCAGTTTTTGCCTGATAGTGTCAAGCAAAGCTTAGCCATTTACAAACACATTCTGATCTGTTCAGCCCCCTAGAGAATAAATCAGAACAAGGGAGAGAGAGGGGGAATTAATGGAGTAAATTGCACCTGAAATATCCTTCACTACATTATTGAAGACCCTTGTGAAGTAGTTTTACGATTGTCTGAAACAGGGTGTCTTGGTAACTAGTGGGGTAACCAGATTTTAACAAATAAGCCGGAAAATTCCATCTGTGGATCTAGCGAACTAACCACACATAAGAGGTGCAAGTAGGACCACAGTCTTGTACTGCACCAGATAAAATAATCCAGGGATTCAACCATTAAAGGGGTTTTCCATGAAGAAAATTCAAATTTCAATCCCCTAGTGATGTGAACATCATAAAGATCACGTTTACAACCCTTACCTCACAATTTTACAGAGTTATTGCTGGTTGGTTTAGTTCCTATAATCAGCATGAGGTTAGTGTAGATATTCCAGGGTTTGGGTGGGGCCATCTCTATGCACGCAATTGTGATCCATCTAGTTCTCGAGCAGCCTAGTCGTGTTACATATATAGGGTCCAGGTGTTATATACACTTATTTAGCTTAGAAAATTGTACTAGTATCTGAACCCCTAGTAAATGAGTATGGGACGATAGATTCAGAGCTGAGAGTATCCATTAGTAGCCCTTGAACACATTGACCACAGCTCTCAATACAGACTATCTCTGCATTCCACAAACACCACTATATGTGCTGCGGTTGGGAACTCGATTCTGTGGCAGTGTGCGATCCGTCCTAGAGCGCAGGTGAGCGTCACTGCAGAGAAAATCTGTCCATGTGCCCGTCCACACGAAATCCAAATGGTGACCATCCGACCCTAAGTCTAGAAGTTACAGTGAGTCGTGTCTAGTTGGCAGACTAAACTTGTTAGCAGCAGCGATATCTGATACGAGACAAGTTGGATACTTATATCTGTCGTAATGCTGCCATTTCGTGTTAATAACAGTGCATTCGAGAATGTTGTATTCTGATGACATTTTAAGAAACTGTCTTTGTCGGAATATCCCTTTAATAAAATCTACTCCCATGTGATATGGATATGACTTAGTCATAAAATGGGGCTAGCAAATTGATAATCTTAAGTCTCAGAGATGGTATAGTCAGCTGCGCTAACATCTAGCCTATTACCCATACGCCATTTTTGATGGGTCAATACCCTGACCTCTCATGACGCCACACGCTGGAACGTCTGCTGCCATGCTCAGCAACCAGAAAATGAACGAACTCGGCATGTCGTGCAGAGAGTCCGGATGCAATTTCAGGACGCTCTTGATGCAGTGGACCCATGCAAGGGTAACACTGCTTTTTTTTGTGTTATGGTGTTCAGCCGTACATATTGTACATTTAGAAGTGCATATTTACTAATGACTGGGGGGGGGGGGCTATGTATATGACTGAGGGGCTGTGTATATTAATGAC